>APFE030149663.1:2260-38306 GCA_000404065.3 Pinus taeda | reverse complement strand
GATGAATAGCATGATCATGATCACGCATAGGTGGGAGACCTTTGGGAGTCTCAAATACCTTGGAATGATTTTCCAAGACTTTTTGGAGATATGGAGAAATAGATGATTACGATGTGGACACATATAGCGTACATAATTGTGCAATTACACCTCCTTGTTCCTTTTTTAGAAGCTTTGTCATACCATTAGAACTGATTATCTTTCCTGGTTTCCCTGCAATACCCCTTAATTCAACTTCCTTTCCTTCCGCAAAAAATTTGATGAAAAGTTATTGAAAATTAAAAGCTATTGTACCCAGGGATTGTAGCCATTGGACTCCTAGTACAACATCAACACCTCCCATTGGAATGGAAAGCATTGGGCTAGTCAATACATATTCTCCCATGGATAGCTTGATACCATGGCACTTTCCAGAGAAATTTATTGTTCCTCCATTTTTAATCATCACTTGACACTCTGGTGCTGGATATAGGAAGCAATTCAATTCTTTTGCTACCTTACAATGAATAAAATTATGGGTGCTTCTTGAATCAATCAACACTATTACCTTTTTCTTCTTGATTTGTTCTTCTATCTTGATGGTTTGAGGAGTGGTAATTCTAGCCAATGCATTACAATATATGGTCAGATTCATTTCTTATTTATCTAGGCTTTGTTCTTGGAGTATATCCTCTTCTTTCGACCTTTCTTGCTCCTTTTCTTCTTCCTCTTCATAATCTATGTAGAATAATTTCTTCTCAGCACATTTATGACCTTTAGTGTATTTGCTATCACAACTGTAACAAAGCCCTTTTTCTATTCTTTCTTCCAATTGTTGTGGTGTCAGCCTTATAGGTTATGGAAGACTAGGGGTAGCAACACTTCCGTCTTTATAGTTGTGAGTGGTATGCTTCCTAGTTACCATAATTTTGCTTTCCATTTTTCTTGCTAACCTGAATGCCTTCTCTAATGAATCAGGTTCCCAAAGGCGAACATCATGTTGGATATTATCTTTTAAAGACCCTATGAACACATCAATCCTATGCTCCTCTGGAATATCTTTTACCCTTATGTTCAATTTTTGGAACTCCTCAATGTGCTCCATTATTGAACCCTTTTGTTTGAGACTTATCAATTGGCTAATAAAAGTGTTGCTTTTTGTATCCTCATAATGTGCTATCAATTCTTCCGTAAAAATTGCCCAAGTGATAAATTGTTTAAGAGAGCAAAGCCATTGATACCATACAAATTGATTTGGTTCCAAATATAAAGTTGCAATACGTACCTTTTGTGTGTTTTGCATATTATTGAGATCGAAAAATTGCTCCATCTGTAATATCCATGTTGCGGGATCCTTGCCATCAAACTTCTTCGTATCGATTTTTGGAATATGGTGGGTCTTCAATCCAACATTAGAGTCTATGATATCATGATTAACATTTCTTTTGTTCGCATCATGAGTTTCCTTTACTACCTTTTCACCATTAGTAAGTATTTCTTGTAGAAAATTTGTCATATCTATCTTCAAATCTTCCGTGCCTTTCTTCAAATTTGTGTTCAAATCTATCTTCAATTCTTCCATGTCTGTCTTCAATCTGTCTTCCAATCATCCATCTTAGCTTCCACACCTTTTATTCCATGCCATTTATCTTAGCTTCTGTTAGCTTTTGTGAGCGTGACATTTGTTGCACTTGTTCTTGTAATTTTGATATATCATGTAGCATTTCCTACTCTTCTTCATGAGTCATGCTAGAGCTTTCAGGTTCCTTACTAGGAGTTTGCATTTTCTTTCCTTGGGGCATAAGTTACCGATAATAATGCTTTACAAGCCCTTTGAATTCCTTCAAAATAATTTTCAAACCAATCTTAAGCAAAAATTTGAAAGAATCTACACACCTTTTGTTTTCACTTTGTAGGAGCTCAATATTGCCTCTGATGTATCTCTGTACTTTCAGAACATCCAGTTCTAAAATTGCGACCTATGGTAGCCCTTTATGTCCTCTTTCTAATGCCACTAGTGTGATCCAAATTGGATTCTCCAAGGAATAGTTATGCGAAATCTCCCACAGTGACCTGATTATAGACTAGGTCAATAGAGCGAACTTGCACGACATGCCATGAGTCACTGTTTTGAATTTTAGCTCTGAAAAATATATAGAAGAAACCAAAATCCATCCTCTGTCTGCACCTTCTGATGAAATTTCAATCCAATGTCCAAAGAAAAAGCTATGATGATTTTCCCCAGGTCACCTGTTTGGAATGTAATTCAGGATTCTGCAAAAAAGACCAACTTCCTCATATCATATCTCCGCAAATATAGTGTAAAAAGATTTGAAATTCGGACCCAAGATTTAGTGCGATGTCGTCTCAAATGGGTTTTTTTTCTAACTTCTGAAACTTTGCAGAAAAAAAAGTTATAGCGAAAATTCCATGATGACCTGTTTGGAGCAGCGAAACCCTAGAATCCAAAGCTCTGATACCAAATGTTATGAAACCAGCTCAAGAAAAAGATAGAAAAGATAGATCAACGCCTTAGAATTCAGCCTCTTCGAGGGGGCAACCTCCTTTACATAACATAAATGATAAATTCTTGGATGATTCAAATAACAAAACCTCCTTTCTATATATAGGAGTCTAAGGAGTCACAATATAACCCAGCTAACCTAACAATAATAATATAAAGCCACAAAAATAACAATAGGGGGATTCTATGGGGCACAATAATAACAATATGGGGACAATAGGGGCACAACAATATTAATAAGGGGTATAACTACAATAGTAATGGGGTAATCACTAGTATTATACGGACCCAACGATCCCAACACAAACCTGCGATAGAAATTGGCAACACCTAGAAAGTTGCGGACCTCTATTAGAGTGGTTGGGGTTATCCAATGCCGAATGACATGTGCCTTGGTTGGGTCCACATGCACACCTCGCTCATCAATAATGTAGCTCAGTTGTTGAACTTTGGTCATACCAAAAGTGCATTTCTCCAAATTGAAACACAATTTGTGTTGTCGCATGGTTTGGAGGACCCGTCAAATATCGTGTAGGTACTCTTCATAACTTTGGCTAAAGATCAGGATGTCATCCAAATAAACTACCACGAATGATTTGGTGAAGGGACACAAGATATCATCCATTATCTCATGAAGGTTCTAGGGCCATTTGTCAACCTGAAAGGTATGACCAACCATTCAAAAAGGCCCTCCTTGGATTTGAAGGTAGTCTTTCATACATCGGAGGGTTCGATTGGTACCTGGTGATAAATGAACTTGGCCTAATGTACACTTTCTGCAACGACTCATGAATATGCATCTTTGTTTCATCATTGTCCATAATAGAGCATTGGTAGATCAATAAATTAGGCAGTAGTGCGCCTGAGATCAGATCCATGTTGTGCTTTACCTAAAAGTGTAGGGGTACCCTTGTGGGTGAAGTGAAGATGTCCCTGTACTCCTCCATGAATTTGCCCATCTATTGCTTCTACGCAGAGGAGCCCTGTCTAGAGGTGGTGGATGTGGCCACAATATTCCTCTTACTTTGAGTGTGAATCATAAGGAATAAAAATGTTCCAGTCTGGGAAATGATATTACTACATTGTTTAGTAGATATCAAAGAAAAGGCAGTAGGTGACGCTACCTATAGTATCATATAAAATTATGATCGAAAGTAATAATAGCATATCAAGATATGGATTCATATACATCATGACGCTTCCATAGGTATGACTGACCTAATAAAACATCATAGAATTCCATAGTGGAAACATCGCACAACACCTCATATGCAAAGGAGTTGTTGCTATAAGGTAGACAACACTATTGGTTGACATGGAGATCTAGCCCTTTGTGGAGCTACCTAATGGTGTACGGTTATGGGTGCAACATTGTTGACAACTTCAATCTCTTAACGACCTCGGTTAGGATCAAGTTCTTATGGCTTCCACTGTTAATGATGAACTACATTTGCGAACCCTTTACCCACATCTTTGAGTGGAAGAGGCGCTCGTCCTACTTTGGATCCTCAGGTTCCGCCTTTTGGAGCTTGGTGGTGGCTACCATTGGAGTGGATTATGTGTTAATGATTTTCTTTCCCTTGTTGGTTCCCTTATCAGGTTCTAGATTAGAATTAGAGCATCCATCCATTTCTGAGTCTTTTAGCTTAGACACCAACGCTTGCTTTGCGTGAAATTTGTTCGTGTTGTGAGTGGGATTTTTATGGAACTCATACCACTTCCCAGATTCCTTCTTCACCTTCCTATTATTCTTGACTTGCGTCTTTGAGGAGATGTCCTGGGGGGTCATGACTTGGATTTTAGCTTTTCTCTATGGTTTGGGGGTGCCTTGGCTCTACTTTGGGTTCGAAGATCCAAAGTCTTGCTTCTTCTACTTGAACTTATGCTCAATCTTGGAAGCATATCAGTATGTTACACCAATCAAGGAGATGTCCAAGAGTTCCATTTCCTCCTGAATCTATTTGTGCAAACAATTGTGGTACTTGAGCACAAAATGTTTCTCATACAACAAAGGGAAACCCTAAACAACCAAAACCATAACCCTAGGAGATGGAATGCCAAGAGTTTTTGGGCCTTGTTGGGGTTAGTTGGACAACTAACTTCCCAGGGTCATAACTTGGTCATATGATCTCTATTTTGCGCGTATGATACCTTGTTAGAAAGATCTCTTTGAGTACTAGAACAGTTGTGAGGGGCCCTTACCTATGGAAATGGGCTTGTTGCGGACCTCAAAAAAACGTCATTTAGGGGGTCGAAACAACTCCGGAAGTTCAGGACGCAAAAAACTACTAAAAATAATAAAATGTGTTATAATCAAGGAAATTGATGAAACCAAATGGAGGTTTAGGTGGACTAGGCAGGTGGCCACCAATATCCACCTAGATCAATGAGCCCAAAACAACATCTTAACATTCTTGAAAAACATCATTGCACGTACCATATTTAAGATTGTTATGTTCATTTTTTTAGCTACACCGTTATGTTGAGTATTATAAGGCACATATTTTTTATGTTTGATCCCATGCTGGCAAAAATAGTTTTCAAATTCATTTGAAGTATATTCTTTTCCATTATCATTATAAATAGAGCCAATATGAGATTATGTATCATTTTAAATCCATGCATGAAAGCTCTTGGAAGTTTCAAAAGCTTCAAATTTATTCTTCAATAGATATACCCAAAACATTCTAGTGCAATCATCAATAAATGTCATCGTGTATTTATTACCATTTACAGAAGGAACAAGCACAAGGCCATGCTATCACTCTGATAATTCTTTTGAATTAAAAAGAAAAAAAACGAAAGCTAGCCACAAAATGCTTTTGGAGATCAGGACCTAGCTTTCTTGATGCTCAGAGAGGGCTCTCTCTTTAAAATTTAACTTCGTTTTAGTTAAGATGTTTTTAGGAAAGTTATGATTGTTCAAGGGGTTTTTGATTTGTATTTGAGATTGGGTGGTGGGATCTACCTAGATAGATTGATAAAATGATGTCTTTTAGACCATTGGGCTATGGAGTCAAACAATAAATAAGCAAAACTGGATTAACTCACTAAAGGGAATGTTCCAAGTGCAAGATAGCCGAGTGTTTTTTCAGATCTTTGAGACAGAGGGGTGAAATGGTTTCACACGGGGTGACAGAGCAGTTAAGGGTTCTCAGACCTAGATAATGAATGAGGAATGAAGGGATAATCAAGATCAATGGGCAATTAAGAATTCTTTGACCTGGATATTCAAGAAATCAATCTAAACCAAAGAGCAATTAAGAATTATTTAATTTAGATATCAGCAGAAAACATTTAAATGTATGCTTGTTAAGACAGATTGTAATTAAACAAGTTCTGAAGTATTATTCCAGTTACAACATTTATATTTAGAAACACATTAAATATTATGAATAACATTGAGAAAAATAACAATAACACATGAAAATACTTGTCTGAAATTCACTCAACACATGAATCCTTGGAAATATTTGATCTTTATTTATCAATCTAGCTTTCTCACTCAACAAATGATACAATAACCTTCTGGGTCTTCTGATAAAAAATTCTATAGAAATTTCTAATAGAATCCACCCAAAATACTTCAAATGAAGAAGTATTTATAAAAATTCTCAACTGAAATATCTTGAAAAAATATCAAGATTGGTTTTACAAATATCTCAAACTGTTTTACATTAATAGAACTAAAATAAAGGACACTCAAAACTAATGAATCTATTTGGAACTATATTTATTGATTGATGGTGACAAAGAAGATAAATTCAAATTTGATATAAACTTTTAATTGACGATGAGGCTTCCAAGTCACTTACTGCCTCCTTCCTTTGTGCATTCTACCCCAGAAATTCTGCAAAATTAGGGTCTAGTGATACCTTTGTATATATCAATCTGAGATAGATATGTAAAAAGTGAAAGAGGTATTGCAGATAAATATGTCATTGAGATAAAACTCTCTCAGTTTCCCAAAATTCATCTCCTATTGTTCACAATATTCTCTGCAAAAATATGTCAAAAACAGGAGTTTACACAGTCTGAAAAATAGGCTGTGAAGATATGCATTTATCCCCCTTTTTATAATACCCATGTATAAAGTGAGATAGATTTTTGTATATTGGCATTTTAGGAACACTCGTCTCCTCCAATTTCTCAAAATGAATATTTGCTTGGCCGTAATATGTTCTGCACAATTATGACTTAAACATGAAATTTTTGGAAAATGTACCATTTCTGTTTTGATTTCATTTTTTAACCTTAATTTCCTTTTAGCTGTTTTTACCTTTACTTTGGATAAAATTTATTGTTTCTGGTCAAATCGTTTTCATCTCTTTTTAAACCTTACTGCCTCTATGTCTACTTTTACTGTTTACCTTGACTGCTCTATTTTTTCATCTATCTTCACTTTGATTTTTCAATCTGATACACTTTTACTGATACTCTTTAATTTGATACACTTTTACTTTGATGACCTGTCAATATCCTTTATTGTGTTTTTACTTTTATTGTACATTTTAGATTTTTACTGTTTATTTCAATAGTAAATTATTTAGTTTTTTATATGTATCAACATATGGTAATGGATATTGATCAACATTTTGTATGTTGTTTGTCTTTTGACTGTATGCTCTGTTTGGTTCCTTTATTTTAACAGTCAATGTCTCTATGTGAATGATTTCTTTCTATGTTCTGTGTATAACTGTTTTCTCCTTATGGATGAAGGTTTTTAAATAGATTTCCTTTTGAGTCTTGGAGTTAACAAGTTTTATGACTAGTATCAAAACTGTTTATCCAAGCTCTCGTCTTCTGCTAATTAGCTGAAAAGTGCAACAATTTGTTAATAAAACACAGGTTTGCGAGGAGGTGATCGGAGGCCGTACTAAAACTGGGAAGAATTGTGGACATAGTTCAGAAGGTGTTCGGGAGGGAATCCATGGTGAAATCATGTCTCAAAGGCTCAGGGTGGCGTCGAAAGGGTTTCATAGGTTTCACTGTGTAACTAAGTAAAAGGCATGAAAATGAGGGTTTTCGGGGTTTTTAGCGGGTAACGGGTAAATTGGCGTCGAATTTATATTATGAACAATGAGTGGTTTCGGGTTTAGCGGGGAGGTAGTATCGGAGGCCATCGCACTGCTTTATCGAGGAGGCGGTATTTTGGTGAGGTAACCTGATCTACCTTAATGCTTGACACGTAGCATATGGGGGCCCAGGAAGTACCACTTTATCAGGTGGGTAGAGGTTGAATATCGGGTGAATCTGATATTGTTATGAACCGTTGGATTCGGGTGCTAATGATCAAACGGGGTTAATGGAGGGATTATCTTAACTTTACAGAGATTTGGTGAGTTAAGAGCATTTTGTGGGTGGGATAGGGTAAAAATATAGTTTATAGTTAAACTAAGGGTAGAGGTAATATATACGGGGATTTATTTATATACAAGGAAAAAGGGTATATCAGGAGTTATATTACTAAGTTAGAAATTAATATGAACTAAAATGAGCGGAATGAAAATAATACAAAGTATAATGTAATATTTTCATTTTTCCTTTACATACACTTATACTTAGGATAAAATATTTTTGTGGGTATTTTGAGTGAAATGGAATTTAACATGGGGTTTTTTACTTTTCATAGGAAAATGGAGTTTAACCTTAGAAAAATGGGGTTTTATTAGGGTAATGAAGGGAAATGATTTTTAGGAAGAGAATTCTAACAGTTGATGTCCATAAGTCATTAAGCTGAGGGTCCAGTCCCACCAAAAGTCAGAGAAATGCTCTGAGCCTTTATGACTTGAAGGATTTTTAGTACCAGAACATACTTGTGGATGAGGAAATTAGTAAGTATAGGGATGAAATAAATGAGGGCAAGTCAATTAAATCAACTTGTAAACCTCTGCTTTTGCTTTCTTAATTGCTCATGCACATTGAAACACATGATTAAGCATGATAAATGTGCTTTTGTCCAATCAACTTTATACTTCAGCAACCTTTCTTCTACTTACCCATTACTTACCCTAACATCTTTTCTTTACTTATTTGGGTGCATTTAAGTTAGCAAATCCTTTTCTTTCCTTTTCTTTTATAAAACAAACTATCTACTTCTAACCTTATATCATCCAAGGGATCAGATTAAACTAATGAGCTCCTTTTATTTTCTCTACCTATGTAATGATCTGCCAAGGTTAAGCTATTTGGTCAGATTTTATTCTCTAACTATAAACATAAAATTCAAAGCATGAAATAGTCAAGATTAAGCAGTTTGACTACCATGGGTTGTGGCATGTATGATAAGTTGCACACAACCATTATTTAAAGAAGAAGTAAAATAGTAGTGGCATTTAGACTTGCACAAGGCTTAACCTTAGCAAATTCAAAATTATGAATCCGATCACTATAGGACTCTAACAGTGGCTCCACATGGGGATGGCATTTCCTGGTGAAATGCCAAGAACTTTAAGATCAGTAGCCTTTGAATTGTGACTGAAGTTACATTGTAAACTATTTTTCTATGAGTTCTACCTTTATGTATAATCTCTGTGACTGAAAATCTTGAACTGAAATCATAGCCTTTTCTGCAAACTGAAATCTGACACACGTTGTACTGAAATCTGAGCTGAAATAAACTTGCTGCTGATAAACTAAATTTATTCAAATTGAAATCCTACCTACTTACTCTAATCAGTTGTCCAACTATTGGTTAGGTAAAATGAAACAACCAATGCAACCATTCAAACATCATATACATTAGTGAATTTTGTTGCGTGTGCTTGTTTTTGATTAAAACTGAGATTCTAAAGCCAATTATAACCTTCCTAACAAATGAGAAGATAAGGGAATACTTGATTTCCTTCGTTGACTCTAGAAACTGTACAAAAGGATCTTCCAAGATATATACACTAATGTTTAACTAATCTAAGAAATTGTATAATTGTTCTGGATGGCCTCCATGCCATGAAAGTGAAACGCCATCTTCATCTTTACCACCCTGTAGATTTTCAAATAAGCTTTGTGATGAAGGAAGGATTGTTGCAACCTATTACATATGGGTTTTAATGGGACTCATGGATTTTTTCATGTTGTTCATCCTTTTCTTAGGAGATATTATACCATATTTCCTTTAAAAACTAAAATGATTCAAAACATAGTGGTATAGAACTTTCCTATGTCATCTGATTAGACACCTCAATAGAATTTGATAGTTGCACTTGTGAAACTGAAGAATCCTGTCTAAGATTTTCACTATCTTCTTTGTTATCAATATCAATACCTAAAGACCACTGATTTTTTATTGCTTTAAAGTTTTCTTTGGTGAACTGAAATGAAACAAAACAAAGAGGCAAAGAAGCTTCATTATTTCCAATTTTTTTGCACTTTCTTCCTCACTTTCATAACTGATATGAATAAGATGATCACTGTTTTCAAGCTGTTGAAATTGAATTTCTTTATTTCCCAAACTAGTTTCTAATTGCTCTATATAGTTAGTTTGGATTTGAAGAACATAGTTATCATCATATTGATCATATTTAGGAAAATCATTAAAATAAGTAATGCCATCAAACATACACATTAGATTGACAAATTTCCTCTCCACATATTGCTCTATAAATCTATCTTTTGATCTATGGTAGTTGAATTAGTAGGAATTTGTTCATGGTTATCAACCTCTTCTTTTTGTGAAATAAATGTGTCATTGTGATTTTGAACAAAACATTTATCTTTCATGATGATCTTCTGTATCCTTTTGTCTATTTTTCTTACCAAAATGTCAAGTTTTACCTCCACAATTTTGTTCTTCTCCGCTCATGCTTTCAAATTTTCTCTTCTACTTTGCAGATTAACTTCTACATATACTGCAATATTCTGCATCTTTTTCCAGTGTTGAGGGGTTTCTTTCTCTTTGCTGAAATTCTATCTCCAGATCAAATGCTTTTGGATAATTCAAGAGAGTTGAATAAGGAGGAGGTCTTATATTTGATGGAAATGAATAATAGATTTGATTAAATCTGTCAGAAAATTGTTGTACTGTTTCATTTGGCTATCTTTTTAACTAATTATATCCTTATATGATCACAAAAAGATTGACCTTGTCTATCCATCTATCAAGGAAAAATTTGAAAAACCGTTGGAAATTTGAGATGCTTGCAATAGGTAGATTCTTGAACCAACTATTTTTACTCTACTTTACAAAGAGAAAGCAAAAATTCTGATTCTAACATCATCTTCATCAATCTCAAATAAGTCCAGATAATTATCAAAACCTTGAATATGTTTTTGGACAGTGATTTTACCATCTTGTCCATCAAACCTAGGGAGATACTTGTAATAATGTTAGGGAACATGGAGTGTAGGAAGTAAGATGAGGGGCTTATATCTATCAGGAACTTTACAAGGTATAGGAATATGTACAGGGATTGTATGATTAGTCTTGATTGTTTGATTCTCCTCAATTGGAAAATGATCATCATAAGATTTAGAAGAAAGTTGCTCAAATGGATAAGGAGGATATATATTTACAATTTTCAAAGGAAAATAATTAAAAACTAATCTAAGATCTTGTCTAAAATACAATATACATTGAAAAACCTTCTTGATGAGAAAAAACATGATGTATTGGATAACAATCCAAGTTAGAAACCTGATCTTCCCATATTGTTTTTTCATATTCATTCCTCTAGTGGAGTCTTGATTGTGAAATTGACTTGGAGTTTCCAAGTGGATGATTTTAACTTTGTGTGTCTGATCACTATCCACCATCATAGATCAGATCTGAACTTGTAAAATATTTATGAAGAAAGTGTTAGTTGTCCCTAGTATGGGCGTCAAAAATGTTATCACTCTGATAATTATTTTGAAGTAAAAAGAAACAAAGACCAAAGGTAACCACAAATTGCTTTTGGAGATCAGGACCTAGCCTTCCTATTGCTTAGAGAGGGCTCTCTCTTTAAAATTTAACTTTGTTTTAGTTAAGATGTTTTTAGTCTAGTTATGATTGTTCAAGGGGTTTTTGACTTGTATTTGAGATTAGGTGGTGGGATCTTCTTAGACAGATGGATAAAATGATGTCTTTTAGACCATTGGGCTATGGAGTGAAACAATAAGGAAGCAAAATTGGATTAACTCACTAAAGGGAATGTTCCAAGGGAAAGATAGCTGAGTGTTTTTTCAGATCTTTGAGGCAGAGGGGTGAAAGGGTTTCACTTGGGGTGAGAGGGTAGTTAAAGGTTCTCAGACCCGATAATGAATGAGGAATGAAGGGATAATCAAGATCAAAGGGTAATTAAGAATCCTTTGACCTGGATATTCAAGAAATCAATCTAAACCAAAGAGAAATTAAGAATTCTTTAATTTAGATATCAGCAGAAAACATTTAAATGTATAAATGTTAAGACAGAGTGTACTTAGATATGTTTTGAAGTATTATTCTAGTTATAACATTTATATTGAGAAATAAAACAATAACACATGAAAATACTTTTCTAAAATTCACTCAACACATGAATCCTTGGAAATATCTAATCTTTATTTATCTATCCAGCTTGCTTGCTAAGAAAATGATACAATAACCTTCTGGGTCTTCTGATCAAAATGTCTATATAAATGTCTAATAGAATCCACCCAAAATACTTCAAATGAAGAAGTATTTACACAAATTCTAAACTGAAATATCTTGAAAAAATATCAAGATTGGTTTTACAAATATCTCAAACTATTTTATATTAATAGAACTTAAATAAAGGACACTCAAAACTAATGAATATATTTGGCACTATATTTATGGATTGATGGTGACAAAGAAGAGAAATTTGAATTTTATAGCAAATCTTTATTGATTATGAGGCTTCCAAGTCACTTCCTACCTCCTTCCCTTGTGCATTCCGCCCCAGAAATTCTACAAAATTAGGGTCCAACGATACCTTTGTATATCTAAATATGAGATAGATATGTAAAACTTTAAAGAGGTTATTGTAGATAAGTATGTTGTT
Organism: Pinus taeda; assembly: GCA_000404065.3. Taxonomy (NCBI): domain Eukaryota; kingdom Viridiplantae; phylum Streptophyta; class Pinopsida; order Pinales; family Pinaceae; genus Pinus; species Pinus taeda. The sequence goes on along the minus strand of APFE030149663.1, from coordinate 25,823 downwards.
GAGATAAACCTTTCTTAATTTCCCAAAATTCATCTCCATCCATTCACAATATTCTCTGCAAAAATATGTCAAAACAGGACTTTGTACAGTATAAAAAATAGGTTGTGACAGTACGCATTTATCCCCCTTTTTGTAATACCTGTGTAAAAAGTGAGATAGGTTTTTGTATATTGGCCTTTTGGGAACACACAAATCCTCCATTTTTTCAAAATGCATCTTGGATTGGCCATAATAGTTTATGCACAGTTATGACTTAAAAAAGAAATTTTTGGAAAATGTACCATTTTTGTTCTGATTTAATCTTTTAACCTTAATTTTCTTTTAACTATTTTTACCTTTACTTTGGATAAAATTTATTGTTGTTGGTGAAAGTGTTTTCATCTCTATTTAACCCTTACTATCTCCATGTTTACTTTTATTGTTTACCTTGACTGCTTTGTTTTTTTCATCTATCTTCACTTTGAGTTTTCAATCTAATACACTTTCACTGATACTCTTTCATCTGATACACTTTTACTTTGATGACCTGTCAATATCCTTTACTGCATTTTTACTTTTACTATACATTTTAACTTTTTACTGTGTATTTCAATAGTAAATTATTTAGTTTTTTATATGTATCAACATATGGTAATGGATATTGATCAAATTTATGTATGTTTGACCCATTTGTCTTTTGATTGTATGCTCTGTCTAGTTCCTTTGTTTTAACAGTGAATGTCTCTGTGTGAATGATTTATTTCTCTGTTCTGTGTATAATTGTTTTCTTCTTATGAATGAAGGTTTTTAAATAGATTTTCTTTCTAGTCTTGGAGTAAACAAGTTTTGTGACTAGTATCAAACTATTTATCCAAGCTCTCATCTTCTGCTAATTACCTACAAAATAAAACAATTTGTTAATAAAACAAAGGTCTACGAGGAGGTGACCAGAGGCCGTACTGAAACTGGGAAGAATTTTGGATAGAGTTCGAAAGGTGTTCTGGAGGGAATCCATGGTGAAATCATGTCTCAGAGGCTCATGGTGGTGCCAAAAGGGTTTCATAGGTTTCGTTGTGTAACTGAGTAAAAGGTATGAAAATGAGGGTTTTCAAGGTTTTTAACGGGTAATGGGTAAATTGACATGGAATTTTATATTATGAACAGTGAGTGGTTTCGAGTTTAGTGGGGAGGTGGTATTTGAGGCCATCACACGACTTTAATCAAAGAGGTGGTATTTTGGCGAAGTCACCCGATCTACCTTAACACTTGACACGTAGCAGATGGGGGCTCGGGAAATACCACTTTATCAGGCGGGTAAAGGTCTAATATCGGATGAACCCAATATGGATATGAACCCTTGGGTTCAGGTGCCGACGATCGGACGAGGTTAATGGAGGTATTATCTTAAATTTACATAGAATTGGTGAGTTAAGAGGCTTTTGCTGGGGGATAGGGTAAAAATATAGTTTATAGTTAAACTAAGGGTAGGGGTAATATATACAAAGATTTATTTATATACGAGGAAAAAGGGTATATAAGGAGCTATATTATTATGTTAGAAATTAATATGAACTGAAATGAGTGGAATGAAAATAATACAAAGTATAATGTAATATTTGCATTTTTCCTTTACATACACTTATACTTAGGATAAAATATTTTTGTGGGTATTTTGATTGAAATGGAATTTAACATGGTGTTTTTTACTTTTCATAGGAAGATGAAGTTTAACCTTAAGAAAAAGGGGTTTTAATAGGGTAATGAAGGGAAATGAATTTTATGAAGGGAATTATATTAGTTGATGTCCATAAGTCATTAAGCGAAGGGTCCGGTCCCACCAAAAATTAGAGAAATGCTCTGAGCCTTTATGACTTGAAGGATTTTTAGTAGTAGAACATACTTGTGGATGGGGAAATTAGTAAGTATAGGGATGAAATCATTGAGGGGAAGCCAATTAAATCAACTTGTAAACATTTTTTTTTGATTTCTTAATTGCTGATGCACATTGAAACATATGATTAAGTATGATACATGTGCTTTTGTCCAATCAACTTTATACTTCAACAACCTTTCTTCTACTTACCCTAACATATTTTCTTCACTTATTTGGGTGCATTTAAGCTAGCATACCATTTTCTTTCCTTTTATTTTATAAAACAAACTATATACTTCTAACCTTATATATTCCAAGGGCTTAGATTAAATTGATGAGCTCCTTTTATTTTCTCTACCTATCTAATGATCTACCAAGATTAAGCTATTTGGTCAGATTTTATTCTCTAACTGTAATCATAAAATTCAAAGCATGAAATAGTCAAGATTAAGCAGGTTGACTACCATGGGTTCTGGCATGTATGATAAGCTACACAAAACCATTATTTGCAGAAGAAGTAAAATAGTAGTGGCATTTAAACTTGCACACTTTCATGATCTATTTTTGAGTTTGGGGTTCATATATTTTCATTTTGTGATATTTTCTTATTCTTTTTGTCCTTTGATATTTATTTTAGGACACAACCTCTTTACATTTTTTATTTTTTAACATGGAAGACATTTGCAGAAAGCAAAGGTATGTACAATATTACAAGGCTTAACCTTAGTCAATTCAAAATTATGAATCCTATCACTGTAGGACTCTAACGGGCAACACAAATCAGAATGAATGAGTTCAATATTTCTATGTGCCTTAGAATGAGAATCATGAAAAGACTATTTTTTGTGCTTAAGATACAAGCATCACATTGCTTAAGTTTCCTAGGAGTGGCAGGCCAACCAGTAACAACATTTTTCTTAAATAAGCATAGATTGTCATATTTCAAATGCCCAAATCTAGCATGCCATAAAAGACTGAATGGAAGTGCACCTTCATCATAGTGAGAACTTGTTGATAGTTCTGGATGCTACCAACATTGTAAGGGGATATCCCTGATGTGAAGTCCCAATTAGATCTCACACCATTTGGTGTAGGAGTCCCATCCAGTAATACAGACTGTTGGAAAGGTTTCATAGATATTCCTTGGTTATGATTACACATAAGAGATTGCAACACCTATTTTTGGAAGCAAGTATGTGATCTTTGTGAGCCACCCAATATAAGATGCATGAGGTAACATCCATGACTAGTATGGAAAACGAGCCACCGGTTGGAAAAGTAGTAGTACTATCCTAAAGGGGGAATTGGGAAGGAAGATAAAGAATTGTTGGATACCTATAAATTAGTCCAAATAATAAAAAACAATCATTAAATCATAATAGCACTCATTAAATAATAGCCATATCTAAGCAACGAATTAGTTGATCACTTAGTATGTAATTAAAGCAATATATACCATGAACATAGCCAAAACATTCCAATTATATATATGATACATGTATGAAGAACTGATGACTCATCGAGCTTTTGATTAAGAGTGAACGATTCCAAGTACATTGTTACATGAATGAAACACTATATCCAATAGTGGAATATGAAGCCACAACTTCTCCAAAGAATGATTTATCTCCTATGTGTTACAAGGGAAGCCAAGGAAATACTCTAAGAATCCAAGCCATTTTCTTGAGTTATGATGAGCTATTTATAACAAGTAAAAAATACCTTTGAGATTCCTCATGAGTCTTTGACTTATATGACTATTCATATTATATTCATGACTCATTAAATTCCATATGTAATTATTAACATTCCACATGTATCCCTTGGATTTCATTACACATCTTTTACTACACAAAATAAATTACAAATAAGGTGTTGGCATAATAAGACAAAACTAAGAATGGGATAAATTCTCATCAAAAGGATAAATCGTTTTCTTCCTCATGGAGCTCCTTCATAATGTAAGTGTTCCATTCCCTAAACTCCATTGAGATGGATTTGGCTTGAACTGGAAAGTCCCGTATGTAGTGCATCTTCACATCTAATGCATTCGTCACCATGGTATTGGAGCTTGATTGTACATTATTCCAAATCCATGACAATTTCAAATGAGCTTTGATTGGTGCAAAGGTTTACTATAGAATAATGTCTTTGTTAACCTCCAAGCCTTCTTAGTTTCTTGTTTGTTTTATCTGCTTAATATATTGTCTAATCTCTTAGAGGATGACTTCTCTGCCTTTGATTTGTTCCGGTGATCCTATTGCAAGCATCTCGTGCTTCTGTGTTAGAGACTCAAAACCATTATGTAGTCGACTATATGCAAAAATAGTACCAATTGACTGTGCTCCAAGATGTGAATAGTTTCGTAGGTGGAGTCTCAACTAAATTATTTTCATTTCTACATAAATCATGCCTTTCTTTTCCAAGTATTGCAAAACATCCAGAAACTTGGCAGCCCACTCTTGAATCTGGTCGACCATTCTGATTGTTACTTTTAGGAGTCTTACCACATCTTGTGCTTTCTTGTTGATGCCAATGAGAGGAGACACCACCTGTTGTATGCATATCATTTGATCATATAGCCACACCATGGTGTCCTCCATTGGCCCCAATTCTTCCTGCATGGATGACTTCCATTTTGTGGTGCCAAAATTTTCTGATGACAACTATTGATTTTCCACTGCAAGATGTTTTGCTTGTTGCTTCACTGCATCAAGTTCTCTTCTCAGCCTAGAATTCTCATCAACAAGTACTTAGAATTATCCCGTGTCATTGTAGAAAATGCAGCGTTTTCCTCCATGGCTGCCCTAGGATTCCTTTTGGTGTTGGAAGTAATCATCTTCTCTGTAGCAACTGTGACTAGATTTTGAATATCATTGGGAAAGTATATATTCCTCTGTTGCATGATCCTCTTCTTAAGTTGATCAAACGTCACAATGCATACATCCATGACTTTGTTTGGTGTTGGAGGTGTGATACCCATGTCTCCAAATGGAAGATGACCGCCTATGAGAGGATGTTCTTCTAAACTATCTGGTTCTTCCTCCATTGGTTGGATGGTATCCTCTTCCTCCAACTGTTACTCTTCCATATCTTGAGTCAATTGTTCTTCTAATAATCTTTGTGTTGCTTCTTCCTCCTGGGACTACCTCTATTTTTATTCTTCTATCCTTCTCCTCTCTTCTTTTAGTTGGTGGTTCTGACTCATATTCCACTAAGCCTTGCTTCATCGTTAACTTCGTGTGATTGGTGGTACCAATGTAAGCCTATGGTTTGGAGTCACGATGGTTTTTAGTGGTGGTAGGTAACTATTATTTTCATGGTTCTGCATTTGGATATCATCCTAGTCGATCCCTATTCCAACCAACTCTCATCCCTTAGCCCCTACAAATTGTGGGAATCTCTTATATTCTTTGGTCTACTTGGTTATTCTTAGACATGATTTGAATCAGGATATCCAATTTTCCAGTCATCTAAGTTGTAACAAAGGGTCATGTTAAAAGGGGGGAAGCCTATTATCGAGAGCGGGACCCCTGGGATTATACACACTTGTACTAATGTATAAAGGACTTTTCCTCTCATTATTGGGAGCTCACACCAGCCCATATATAAGAAGAACTCACCCAGGCAGAGGGGGAGCCTCTTCTCATAGGACCCCCATCTTAGAGAGAAATATTCTAAATGGTTGGGGATATTGGATCCTGGACATGGATCATACAAGGGGCTAGTTCAACCAATATATGAAGATATATATGAAGATGGTGGATATTTATTGGAAAATGAAGTTTATATTGGGGCAGAATCTCTTGGATTGTCATGGAACTCACATGGATATTCTACACTTTGTGGAACACCAATAAAAGAATTTAAGGGATCTAGATCAAAGGATGGAGAAGATTGAGCAACATCTTAGCATTCCTCTCACAGTAAGTAGAGCATATGAGGACCCAAATGAACCCATCAAAGTTTTAGGCTTGGATTTGGATCCCTCAATGTGATTTGTCATTTCCTTATGGTTTTTTATTTCTTTTCTTCTATCACTTTTGTACAAGGCTAGCTAGCCAGTGTCCCAGTTTCATTCTAGGTTTTTTTTTCACTTTTAAGTCTCTTTTGTCTCTTTCCTTCTTAAGAAGAGTTTATTTTTGGATATGATTTGATCAAACTTTTGTGGAACAACCTTTGGTTAAAAATCCATGTAATAAAATTAATAAAGGAAAAATAATACCAAGGTCATGGGACACATATTCCAAGATGAATGTAGGGAAAAACATTCTAGTGGGTGTTCATTGGTCTATTATGACTAAAAGGAAATTGGTAAAGGCAATGGCAAAGAATTTTGAAAGGAAAAGTGGCATTAGTTGGCATTTTATTTATGAAAATAATGGAAAATAGGAGAAAAGGAAGGTGAAAAGTCACAGGTTGCATGTGAGGAGGAAAATGATGGAAAAATAATGGAAATTGAAGAAAATAGAGGCCTCATTGATAAAAAAGGCTTATGAGGATTAGTTCACAACCTTTTGTTAGTATTATCTTAGAGCTCTCTCTATTTTATTTCTCATACTCTACACACTTAGAGAATTCTTGGAGCACTCTAGCATTGGGTAAAGGAAGGCAATGTAAGGACAAAACATCTAAGAAAAGAAAGGATCAGGCATGGAAAAGTTGGGATCAAGAAACTTTAGCAGGAATACTTGTAGGTAACAGGTTGCATGTGTGATTTCCTATTTTCTTTACGAATGCATGGTATATTCATGTGTGAATTTGGTTCTCTTGTTGTCATTAGCATGGGCTTTTCCAGGTGTACAAATGGTTTTAGCCTTGCCTTTCCATTTCTGGATAGCGATGGTGTGATGGGGTTCTATTACTGGGTTTAGATGGATTCTCGGATGGTTTTAAAATTGAGTGAGGTGGTCTAAGGAAAATTCCCAAAGGCCTAGAAATCCCTGAACCGATATATGGTGGGATACATGGTCAAGCTTGAGGGTGGAGAAGGGAAAATTCCTCACGGTGTAGGTGAAGAAATTTAGAGGCATCCATGCTTGTATAGGCCTAGTGATCCCTAGACCAATATATGGTGGGATTGAGGTAAATCCTGGTACTGTATGTTTCTTGTTTGGGCCTAGGAATACATTAGCAGGATATACGGTAAAGCCTAGTTGTATAGGTGCTTTCTTCAGGCATAGAAATCCTTGATTGGTTTTGGCAGGATACGCAGTAAAGCGTGAGAAGCATGGTCACTTGTTGTGAGTCCCATATTCATGCTTGGAATATGGCATGGGGGTGATTGGATAAAAAGAAATATTTGCTTCAACCCAATCTATGGTCAGGTGGTATGTGGAAGTCCCTGACTTGGTCAAATTTTTGTATATGCTAATAAGAGTTATTTTTCCTCTTGTATTTCATGATTATTTATACTTGTTATTATGTGTCTTTAATGGGTTTTCTATCATTGATATTTCTCTGGTTATAAGCATGGTTTTATGATAGACTATAGTTATGTCTCTCATCATGTTTTATTAGTAAATGAATGGTTAATTAATGTATGATCCAATAAATGATAATGAAACTATTATGAGAGGGCATAAAACGTTGAGGATTCCCAGATAAGTATGAGGTCCCCACGTTCAAATGTGTATTTATGACTCATACATTACATGTTCATGATGTGTTTGACAAAATTCCTGTCATGGTTAGGATGAGTCAGGTCAAGTCTTTGTTCAAGTTATACTTTAGAGGTCTTGTCCCCTTAATATTTATCATTTCTGAGAGTTTCATCAAGTTTTGGGTAGAGGTATAGATCCTACCCTTGAATACGTGGCTCATATCTTAGCATTGTTGGCACAAGATTGAGTGGAAAATTCTATAGTCAATAGGATGCAAGTTTGTGGGAGAAGCTAGAGGGTTCTAGTTGCATGGAGGCCTTATCATGGGAGCGACTGAGTGTTTAGCTTAGTGAAAGGCTAAGTTAACTCAAGGGTTGGGAACCTGAAGTGGTTGGTTATCTCTTAGGGGTCATGTGGCTCCTAAGGAAGTTTAGTTTGGTTTTGGTTCATTAGATCCACTTCCTTAAGGTGATATAGGAGATCAAATCATATTATAGTAACTATTTGTCACATATTTACCCCAATGGATTGGTAAGCTTGGTCAAGTGTGCGACGAGGGTTTTTCATATTGGTATCATAGCATGGTTCAACCCTTGGACTGGATGGGAAGAATGTGTTCATCATGCATGCATGTCGGTTGTATATGCTCTTATGAAGTATGCATATATTGATGTTGAAATGATGAATATGATGAATTCATTGTATACATACATACATACATACATACATACATACATACATACATACATACATACATACATACATACATACATACATACATACATACATACATACATACATACATACATACATACATACATATATTTATATATATTATATAATATATATATATATCTATCTATTATATATATATATATATATATATATATATATATATATATATATATATATATATATATATATATACATGTTATGCTAATCTGGATTGATGTTGCAGATGAGATAGCCTCCCTTGAACTTCACTAAAGTATGTTTGATTCAGTCAAAAGAATTTTCGGGGCATAGGGGAAGAAATCAGAGGTCAATGCAGTTATCCTTCAGAGTTTGTCATATGTGCAGAGACAGGGACTGCTTAGGATCAGTCATGGATAGGAGGACAAGAGTAATGGATCCTATTCTAGAAGATCTCATGATGGGCATAGGTCAGACGGGGATATATTGTAAAATATGGAATATTTTCTTATACACCTAATAGGAGATGTAGTGGACATGGGATTTACTCAATTTTTGGTTTATATAGGTACCATGGTCATCATCGTTATCATCCTTATAGGAGGAATCATAAGGGATATTTTCCTAATGAGTTCAATAAGTCCAAGCCACATACATTTGATGGAGATTTGAAGAATCCGGAAGATGTAGAGGTATGATTGATTTGGATGAAGAATTTATTTGAGCTGCATGATTACATAGAGAATATGAAGACCAAAATAGTTATATTCATCCTTAAAGGGAAATAAGACATGTGGTGGGAAGATGTGAAGTGGGTTAGAGACATTAGGAGAGAGGAGTTGATTTCGCATGAATTCTAGAGACGTTTTCAGGAAGAAGTATTTGTCAGAGAGGTACTATGATAGTAAAGCCAAGGAATTATATGAGCTAAAGATGGGATCGATGATAGATGATTATACGAACAAGTTCCTGGAGTTGTTGACGTATGTGTAGAATATCTTAAGGATGGGAAAGTGAAAGTATAAATATTTGTTAGCAGATTACCATTAGCATTTAAATATTAGATTGAGTACGATGAGCCTTGATTACTTGAAGAAGTCACTGGGAATTTGAAGAACTATTACAAGAAATCAAAGCATAAGACATAATCTCAACAAGTTTGGAAAGGGCAAAACAAGACTAAAGTTAAATGGCATTCAAAAAGAACAAGGCCCCAAGATGCAGGTGAGAAAGAAAATGGTGTACCTTACAAGAAGTTTAATGGTACTCATCCTGGAGAATAGTAGAACGAAGGTGATGGTAGGAGACAGTTGAGTGTTGGACATGTGGTAAGGAGCATCTTAAAAAATATTTTCCACAAAAATCAGGGTGGTAGACCTCAGATTTATAGTGCAAAGGAAGCACAGATAGTTGGGGATGTTGGGCATAGCATTCCATGGATCTATGCAACATTTTATAACAAGCAGGCAGATCACCAAGCATATATTATCGAGATGGATGATAAGCTTTTTGATAAAGTTGTTTCTATTTTGATTGACCCTAGATCTATTTATAGTTATGTTAATCTTGACCTGGTGGATAAGTGCAGTTTCAATAAAGAAGTGGATGTAGCATCTTGGTTAGTGAAATTGGCTACAAGTACAAAGAAAATAGTTCATCTTTTGGTAAGAGCTTGTGCATTTGAGTTGAATGTTATTCCTACATCAATGCACCTGAATGTACTTCCATTGGGTTTGTACAATATTTTTTTGGGTATGGATTGGTTGTATCTTCACAAGACCAAGGTGGATTGTTATGAAAAGGAAATTAAGTGCTTGGATGACAATGGGGAACAAAGAATCTTGTAGGGTAAGAAGAAGGCAACATCAATCAGAATGATTATAGCTATGTAGGTAAAGCATAGTTGCAGAAAAGGGTGTGTGTTATTTGTAGTGCATATTTCCAGTTATAAAGGTAGGGATACCGAGGATGCAGAAGTGTTGAGGATGTATCCTGTCTTTCAACAGTTTCAGGATGTATTCCCAGCAGAGATTTCAGAGTTTTTGCCTCCCAAGGAAGTGGAATATTCTATTTATTTGGTACCATGGGCAACACCAACATCAATGGAAGAATACAAGATGAACACTCTAGAGTTAGTGGACATGAAGTTGCAATTGAAGGAAATGCTTGACAAAGGATAAATTAGGCCAAATGTATCATTGTGGCATCCACCACTATTATTTTTGAAGAAGTAGGATGGTACTCTCAGACTGTATTGATTACAGTAAGTTGAGCAAGGTAACCATCAAGAACATGTATCTGTTGTTGAGGATTAATCACTTATTTGACCAATTGAAGAGATAAATGGCGTTCTCAAAGATTTATTTGAGATCATGATATCATCAGGTATGCATTAAAGAAGAGGACATATACAAGGCTTATTTTTGAACTAGGTATGGGCATTATGATTTTGTTGTAGTTCCTTTTGGCTTGACTAATGCTCCAACTAATTTAATTTTCTTGATGAATAATGTGTGACATCCTTAACTATTGATGATATATTGATATATTATAAGAATGAGGAAGAGCATGTCAAACACTTAGAAGTAGTATTGAGATTGCTAAGAGAGCATTAGTTGTATGCCAAGCTTAGAAAATGCAATTTATTTCAGATAGAGGTGCATTATTTGGGGCATGTTGTTTCCAAGGAAGGCACAACAATGGATCCAAAAATGATAAGTTCTATCATGGAATGTGCAAATCCTAGGAATGTGGATGAGGTAAGGTCATTTATGGGGTTATCAGGTTACTATAGGAGGTTCATTAAGAACTTCTCATGCATTTCATATCCTATCACATCGTTGTAGCCAAAAGGGAAGAAATTTGAATGGAAAAAAGAATGTGCATCTAGTTTTAAGTAGTTGAAAGAGTTATTGGAAATGATTCAGTTATAAAGATTGCAAATCCAGATAAAGAGGTTGTGGTGTTTACAAATGTAGGAGGGACAAGTGGTGTGTTATGAGTCAAGGAAACTAAATGAGCATGAGCAGAACTATGTGACACATGATTTTGAATTCGTAGTGATCATCCACACTTTGAATATGTGGAGACATTAGCATCTTGGAAGGAGATTCATTTTTATGAGTTATCGTAATGGATTGAGATACCTATTTTACCAACTGAACTTGAATTCCAGGCAAGTTAGATGGTTGGCCACGATCAATGAGTTTGACTTTGAGATCAGGTACATCAAAAGTAGGGAGAACAAGGTTGCAAATGGTCTTAGCAAAAGAGTATAGGTAAATCATATAGAAGTTATGAGTTCATATGGGATAGATTTACAACAACAGATCCTATAGGCAGGACAACAAGATGATAGGGATAGGGAGATTAGGCACATGTTACAATAGGATGTGGACTATCATCTTACAATAGATGGTTTGATCAGGTTTAGGAACATGATCTATGTGTTAGACAATAGTGTGCTTGATAAGCTTATTTTGAGGAAATTTCATGTTAATTCATACTTAGGTAATTCAAGATATCAAAATACATTGAAAACAGTGAAGACATTATACTATTGGATGAATCTATAGAAGGAAGTAGAAGAGTTTGTGGCTAGATGTTTGGATTGTCAACAGGTAAAAGCAGAGTTTAAGAATCCAAGTGGGTTACTACAATCGATTCTGATTCCATAATGGAAATGGGAGGTCATTTCCATTGTAATAACCCTTGTGAAAATTCCATGTAATAGAATTTAGAAACAATAACCACGTTTGATGGTACACTTATTCCAAGTTGAACGTTGGGCAAGACATCCTAGTGTGGGGTGCTCATTTGATTTTTTATGGCTAAGGAAATTGGGAAAGGCAATGGCTAAGGCTTTGGAAAGGAAAAATGGAATTTTTGGCACATTTATTTATGAAAATAATGGAAATTAGGAGAAAAGGAAGGTGAAAGGTCACATGTTGCATGTCAGGAGGAAAATGAAGGAAAATAATGGAAAATGAAGAAAATAGAGGCCTCATTCATAAAAAGGCTTCTAAGGACTAGTTGGTAACCTTTTGTTAGTTGAGTTTTGGAGCTCTCTCATTATTCTCTCTTTCTCACGCTTGGATACTTATACTTCCCTTGGAGCATTTTGGCATTAGAGAAAGAAAGCAAAAGAAGGCAAGAGAAAGAAAAGATCAAGTAGGGAAAGGAAGGATCAAGCAGTTGCAATAGGCTTCATTTCAAGTATCGAATTGCATGCATATTTTCCTTGCTATATTTTGCATGCATGGTAGTGCATGTGGTTATTTTTTGTCATCGCATGGGTTTTTCTAGGTGTAACAGTGCTTTCAGCCCGACCTTGCCATTTCTGGATAGCCATGGTGTGATGGGGTTGAGTTGGATTATCGGATGGATTCGAAGCTAAGTGGGGTGGATCTATGAATGATAGAGCACATGGCCTAGTGGTCCCTAAACCAAATTTTGGATCACAATAAAGCCACTGGCCTAATGACCCCTGAGCCAGACTATGGGTTGTAGTAAATCCAGGATTTTGTTGCCTTGGTGGGCCTAGGAATCCTTATCGGTGAATGACAAGATATACGGTAAAGCCAAGAGGTGGTTTTTGTCCATTGGGCCTAGTAATCTCAAGTTTGGAATATTCGGTAAATCCTGGAGAGTGGGTCTTGGTTTAGGGCCTAATGATTCGGGTTGGGATTGCAGTAAAGACAAAGAGACTAGGAGAAAGGAAAATTTCTCATGGTGCAGGTGGAGAAATCTGGTGGCATACATGCTTGTTTGGCCTAGTGATCAGGTGGAGATCATGGTAAAGCCTATTACGATGTGTTCATTGTGTTGGCCTAGTAATCTGGATGTATTACACTAAAGCCTAGTTTATATTGATGAGGGTGATGTGGTTTAGCCTTAGTATGCCCTGGTCAGTTATTTTGGTTTGAGTCCCACATTCATGCTTGGAATATGGCACAGGGTTGAATGGGTGAACAAAGATTTGGCTCAACCATTCTAAGGTCGGTGGGATTTGGTAGTCCCATCTCTGGTTCGTTTATTGAATTCATGTGAAACTCATTCCCTTGATTTTCATGTGTAAATGTACTGATGTAGATGTGGATTTCATGGCTGCTATTCTTATGACATTTTTGTCACTATTATGCTAGTTATATATATGTTTTATGATAGCATCTATGTATGGCTCTCAACATGTTTTTACTTCTGCATGAATGGATAATGTATCTATGGCCTAATAGATGATAATGAAACAAATTACATGAGGGAACAATGGTTCATAGATATTCTCAAATAAGTATGAGATCCTTACACGAAATTCTCTTGTTTACACTTGTAGGTTACATGTTGATGATATGTTTGACAAAATGCCTGTCATGGCTAGTAGGGGTCTAGTTAAGGTCTTGTTCAACTTATTTCTTTGGCATTATTGTTTCCTTGTAATTTTATTGATTTTAAGATATCACTCCATTCTGGGCAGTGACCTGGGCTCTAGGCCTAAAAAAGTGGCTTAAATCTCAAGGTCGATGGCACAAAACTAGAAATTGTAGTCACTGGTCATTGGCAGGCAAGCCTATGAGAGCGATTTTGGGTTTTTGGACCCTCTCTTGCCCATAGCATGGGAGCAATTGAGGCCTAAAGTGTCCAAGACATCAGTGGGACCTAGGGATAGGTTCTCTAAGTGGATGACTTGTCTCCTGAGGATTTTGAAGCTGATGTTGGATGACTATGTGTGATGTTTCTATTGATTCCACTTCCTTAAGGTCACATAAGAGGTCGAATCCAATCATAGTAGCCTCTCCTCTCATGTTTACCCTGGTTGGATATTTACTTGGGTAGATGTGGGAGGAGGGTGTTACTAAGTGGTATCAGAGCATGGTTCACCCCTTGTACTGGATGGGCGATGTGTGTTGGTCATGCATGCATATCAGTTGCATGTGTTTATCTAACACTTGCATTCCATGTGCTTGTTACATTTTCTTGATGGTTGATTTATGGTTGTAGTAATGTTTCCATGGAGAATTTAATGTTGATTTTGTGGAATGAATTTTTCATGAGTATGTGACTGGTTACATATTGTTACATGTCACTTACATGTTGATTTTATGTCACCTACTTACATCCTTGTATGTTAGGTTACATTCTTGAATATTTTTATTACCTGTATCAGTCTTGTAGGTTGATTACAAGAATTGATCGCCAATGCTTGAATACATGCGTTCATGCATATGTGTAGTTTTTTAGGCATTGGTTATGCATATTGTTGGTTGAATGTGCAAATGTGTACAATATATTAATGGTTGTTGTCACGTGTGAAGTAATATCATGCATTGTTGATATGGCCTTGCATTAATGACTGGACCCTAACTAGATTTATGTTTATGTGTTGATTTTGTGTATGCATGTATGTTGTTATGATTATGTTATACATTTATCATGCAGATTTGGTGATCTTGCATACAAGTTATCCTCCTCGAGCTCTACTAAGGTATGTTTATTTATTGTGATTTGGTTTATCTGACATATTGTTCATTGAAGGAAAAATATCAAATGTCTAGCAAGGTGGTAGACTATAAAGAATATCCCTATGCATCAGATGAGCAGTGTGGTGTAGGGCACACTTATGATTTGGAAGATACATGTAGGAGCTTGAAGTAATAGATAAGGATTTCTATAACATACAATGATCGGATCATATAGGCACAAGATAAGAAAACATAGGTTAATGCTATACTTCTTCAAATTTTGTTAGACTTGCAACGTGAAGGGCTGCTTCGGATCAGCCATGGAAAAGAGGAAAAAACTAATGGAGCATATGGTAGTAGGTCTCCTAGTAGACACAGGTTAGATAAATCAGATATAGTGAGAGATGGTAGGTTGTTAGACACTCTAGATAGGAGTAACAATGAGTATAGGTATCATTCTAGTTCTGGTTTTGATATTTGTCATGATCGTCATTGTTATCATCCTTATAGGATGAGTGATAGGGGATACTTTCTGGATGAATTTAAGAAAGAAAAACCACCTAATTTTGATGGAGATGTGAAGAAGTCGAAAGATGGAGAGGCTTGGATACTCGGGATGAACAAATTCTTTGAGTTGCATGAGTACACAAATAACATGAAGGCTAGAACAACTATCTTCAACATGAAAGGTAAAGTAGACATTTGGTGGCAAGATGTTAAGTGGGTCAGAGACATCAGAACAGATGACTTGAGTTGGCAGGAGTTGAAGAGGCATTTTAGGAAGAAGTACTTGTGAGAGAGGTACTATGACAGTAAGGCTAAATAAATCTATGAGCTAAAGATGGGATCAATGATAGACGAAGAGTACATGACCAAGTTTCTAGAGCTATTGAGGTATGTACCATATCTTATTGATGAGAATGCTAAAGTTCAATGATTTTTCAGTGGAATTCCATTAGAATTTAGAGATTGGATTTAGTATGATGAGCCTCGATCACTTGAGGAAGTTATTGGGAAATTGAATCATTTATACGAAAAATCAAAGCATAAGAATGAATCTCAGCATGGATGGAAGGGAAAATATAAAGATAAAGGTAAATGGAAGCCTAAGAGGAAAATGCCTCAGCATGCAGATGAAAAGAGAATGTGGCATCGCAAAAGAAGTTTAATGCAGCTAGACATGGACATGAGTCGTAGCAACAACATAAAGGTGTGGGTATTGGTTGGATTTAGTGTTGGACATGTGACAAGGAACACCTTAAGAGAAATTTTCCATAGAATCAGGGTGGTAGGCCTCAGATATATAGTTCACAGGAGGAGCAGACTGTTGGGGATGTTGGGAAAAGCATTCCTCATATCTATGCAGCAATGGGCATTAGACAGACAGAACACTAGGAATCTATCATTGAGATGAACGGTAATATTTGTGATCAAGTTATTTATATTTTGATTTACCCTGGATATAATTATAGATATGTTAGTCCTCACTTGGAAGATAAGTGTGGTTTGAGTAAGGAATTGCATGCAGAGTCTTGGTTAGTGCAGTTGGCTACAAGTACAAAGAAGTGATTAGGATCATACAATATGTTTTTGGGCATGGATTGGTTGTATCTTCATAGAACCAAGGTATTATGCTATGATAAAGCTATTGAGTGTATTGATGACAATGGGGAACCAAGAGTCTTGTAGGGTCAAAAGAAAGCCACATTAGTTAGGATGGGAAAACTATGCAAGAAAAGCATAATCGCAAGAAAGGTTGTATTTTATTTGCAGTACACATTTCTAGTGTTAAGGGTAAGGAGTTTGAGGAGGCATATGTGTTGAGCGGGTACCTAGTTTTGCAGAAGTTCAGGATGTATTCCCTAAGGACATTACAGGGTTTCCACCTCACAAGGAAGTGGACTTTTCTATTGATTTAGTACCAGGGGCATCTCCAGCATCAAAAGCACCTTATAGGATGATCACACATGAGTTGGTTGATTTAAAGTTGCAGTTGAAGGAAATGTTGGGCAAAGGATACATTAGGCCAAGTGTATCACCTTGGGGTGCACCGGTATTGTTCACGAAGAAGAAATATGGTACTCTCAGACTATGCATTGACTACAGGAAGTTGAACAAAGTGACTATCAAGAACAAGTACCCTTTGTTGAGGATTGATGACTTGTTCGATCAGTTGATGGTAGCAACAATGTTGTCAAAGATTGAATTGAGATCCAGATACCATCAGATACACATCAAAGAAGAGGACATTTACAAGACTTCATTCAGGACCGAGTATGGGCATTATGAGTTTGTTGTAGTTCCATTTTGCTTAACTAATTCTCCAACTACATTTATGTGTTTGTTGAATAGTGTGTTGTGTCCATATTTGGATAAGTTTGTTATTGTGTTCATTGATGATATATTGGTATATTCTAAAAATCAGGAAGAGCATGTCGAGAATTTAGCAGCAATGTTGAGTTCGTTGAGAGAGAATTAGTTGTATGCTAAGATCAATAAGTGTAGTTTCTTTTAGAATAAGGTACACTACTTGGGGCATGTTGTCTCCAAGGAGGGAATTGCAATAGATATAGAGAAGATAAGAGCCATCATACAGTGGGTAGCTCCTAAAAGTGTGGATGAGGTGAGATATTTCATGGGTCTGGTTGGTTATTATAGGAGGTTCATCAGGAACTTCTCACACATTGCTTATCCTATCACATCATTGCAGAGGAAAGGTAATAAGTTTGAATGGACAAAGGAGTGCGAGGCTAACTTTGAGTAGCTTAAGCAGTTGTTGACACATGCACCAGTGCTACAGATTGAAGATCCAGACAATGAGTTAGTGGTATGCACAAATGCTTGCAAGAGAGGACTTGGTGGCTTCCTTATGCAGGATGGATAGTTGGTATGTTATGAGTCCCGAAAAATAAATGAACACAAGCAAAACTACCCGGCACATGATCTTGAATTAGCATCGATCGTACATGCATTGAAGGTGTGGAGGCACTATATTCTTGGCAGGAGGTTTGTACTTATGAGTGATCACATTGGGTTTAGGTATTTGTTTGACCAACCGAATCTAAATGCTCAACAAGCTAGATGGTTGTCCATGATCAGTGAGTTTGATTTAGAGATCAGGTACATCAAAGGTGAAGAGAACAGGGCAGAAGATGCTCTCAGGAGATGGGTATAGGTAAATCACTTGGAAGCTATGATCTCTTATGGGACAAAATTACAGTATAGGATCTTGCAAGAGGGTAAGTAGGATGTTAGGTATATGGATATTGTGCACAGGTTGTAGCAGGGTGTTGGTACAAGTACAAGTGGAAGTACAGGTACATGCACAAGTATAGGTGCAAGTGCATAGGGTATGGATTATTGTCTTACAACAGATGGATTGGTAAGATTCAGAGATAGGGTATATGTGTTAGATAACAATGAGCTCAAGAAGGTGACCTTGAGAGAGTTTCATGCGAAACTATATTCAAGTCACCCAGGTTATTAGAATACATTGAAAATAGTGAAGAGATTTTACTATTGGCTGAATTTGAAGAGGGATGTAGCAAAGTTTGTGGGGAGGTGTTTTGATTTTTAGCAAGTGAAGGGAGAGTGCAAACATCCAAGTGGATTGCTACAACTAATCACGATTCCATAATGTAAATGGGAGGTTATTTCCATGGATTTCATCACAAGGTTGCTGAAGACAGTGAGATAGCATGATTCCATTATGGTTATCATGGACAAGTTAACAAAGGTTACACAGTTCATTCCAGTGAAGTCTGCATTCTCAGCTAGCAATGTGGTACATGTATTCATTAGAGACGTCGTTAGACTACATGGTGTTCCAAATAAGATTGTGTCAGATAGGGATGTGAAGTTCACTTCCCAGTTTTGCAAGGCGTTATTTGTAGGTTTGGGCACAGAGTTTTCCTTTAGCATAACTTATCATCCATAGACAGATGGGGAGACAAAGAGGGTCAACAAGATATTGGAGGGAATGTTGAGAATGTATGTGATGCATCAATAAGAGAAGTGGGAAGAGTATCTCCCCTTGGTAGAGTTCACATACAACGATGATTATCATGAGTCATTGAGGATGAGTCCTTTTGAGGCATTGTAGGAGTGGAGTTGTAACACTCCTATCTATTGGAGTGATTCGGTTAACAGGGTATTGATTGGACCAGATATGTTGGAAGACATGGAACATCAAATGTGGGTTATAAAGAGGAATCTAAAGGCACCATATGATAGGTAGAATATTTTTACAGATCATAACAGTTTGTTCAAAGAGTTCCAGGTTGGGGAACAGGTGATTTTAAGAATCAAATCAAAGAAGAGATCCTTGCAGATTGGATATTGTGCCAAGCTGGCACCATTGTTTTGTGGACCCTTCAGTATCATTGAGAGGATTGGCCTAGTATCCTATCGATTTAAACTACCTTCAACAGTGAAATTCCATGATTTTTTCCATGTATCTTTTCTTAAGTAGTATGTTAAGGATGTTGATCATGTGATTGACTAGTCTGTATTGTAGGTGGAACCAAATGGAGAATTCTAGCTAGAGCCTCAGTGTATATTGCAGGAAAAGTTGCTCATGCTCTGGAACCAAGAAATTAAGCAAGTTGAAGTGCAGTGGAAGCACTTTGGGCCCGATTAATCTACTTGGGAGATGGTAGATCAGATATGGGCTATGTATCCTTCCTTATTTGCAGTTGAGGCAAACCAGCTTTGATATGGTGTTTTGGTATATGCTTCGATATGGTGTTTACTATATACTTTGATATGGTGTTTTGATATATGCTTTGATATGGTGTTTTGGTATATGTTTTGATATGTTTTTCTAGTATATGTTTTGGTACATGTTTTTGGTATATACTTTTTGTGACATTGCTATATGTACATATGTATATGGATGTAAATACCACCATGAGCTATGTTATAAAGCTCCACTAAGAGGTTTGGGTGTCATGTCATTATGATTATGTTGTCATGTTACTATGTTATCATGTGGTTATGTTATCATGATGTTATGATGTCATGTGGGTTGGCACTTAGCAGGATGATCATTGTAAATATTGTAATGAGCTATGTTATATAGCTCTAGTATGCGGTATGTTGTCATTATATTTTTCTTGTGAGAAGGTCCTTCATTGTAAATACTACATAAAGTTATGTTATAAAGCTCCATGTGTAGTATATCTTCTTTCAGTGGGTTGCTGAGGTATATGTGTGATTGAACACCGAGGGTGGTGTCCCCCAAGGGGGAGGGTTCTATAATGGCCCTGGTGAAAATTCTATGTAATAAAAATTAAAAACAATAATGATGGTTGATGAGACACTTATTCCAAGATGAATGTTGGGTAAGACATCCTAGTGTGGGGTGTTAATTTGATTGTTTATGACTAAGGAAATTGGAAAAGGCAATGGCTAAGGCTTTGGAAAGGAAAAATGGAATTTTTGGCACATGTATTTATGAAAATAATGGAAATTAGGAGAAAAGGAAGGTGAAAGGTCACAGGTTGCATGTGAGGAGGAAAATGAAGGAAAAGAATGGAAAATGAAGAAAATAGAGGCCTCATTCATAAAAAGGCTTCCGAGGATTAGTTGGTAACCTTTTGTCAGTTGAGTTTTGGAGATCTCTCATTATTTTCTTTCTCTCTCTCACTCTTGGAAACTTAGAGTTCTCTTGGATAATTTTGGCATTGGAGCAAGAAAGGCAAAGAAGGCAAGATGAAGTAAAGATAAAAAAAGGAAAGGTAGACTCAAGCAGCTACAACGGGCTTCATTGCAGGTATCGAATTGCATGTGTATTTTCCTTGCTATATTTGGCATGCATGGTATTGCATGTGGTTCTTTTCTATCATGGAATGGTTTTGCCAGGTTTAACAATGTTTTCAACCTAGCCTTGCCATTTCTGGATAACCATGATGTGATGGAGTTCTCATGTTTTGGTTGAGATAGATTGTCCAGATTGATTCAAAGCTAAGTGGGGTGCATCTCTGAATGATAGAGCACATGGGCTAGTGGTCCCTAAACTAGACTGTGGATCACGGTAAAGCCATTGGCCTAGTGACCCTTGAGCCAGACTGTGCATTGTGGTAAAAACAAGATTGTGTTACCTCGATGGGCCTAGGAATCCTTGCCGATGAATGATAGGATATACCATAAAGCCAAGAGGTGGTTTTCTCTCCATTTGTCCCAGTAATCTGAGGTTTGGGATATGTGGTAAATCCTGGAGAGTGGCTCTCTGCTGAAGGCCTAGTGATCTGGGTTGGGATTATGGTAAAGCATAAGAGACAAGGAGATAGGAAAATTCCTCATGAAGTAAGTGGATAAATCTGGTGGTATCCATGCTTGTTTGGACTAGTGGTTAGGTGGAGATCATGATAAAGCCTATTATGAAGTGTTCATTGTGTTGGCCTAGTGATCTAGGATGGATTACAATAAATGATGGTTTCTATTGATGAGGGAAAGGTGGTTTAGCCTCGGTATTCCCTCGTTGGTTCTTTTGGTTTGAGTCCCACATTCATGCTTGGGATATGGCATGGGGGTGAATGGCTGAAGAGAGATTTGGCTTAACAATTCTATGGTCAAGTGGAACGCAGTAGTCCCACCTTTAGTTGGTTCATTACATTCATTAATGATAAATTCATGCGTAAATTTACTGATGTATATGTGGATTTCATGGTTGATATGCTTATGACATGGCTAGTGGGGTTCTAGTTAAGGTCATTGTTTCCCTATAATTTTACTAATTTTAAGCGATCACTCTATTATGGGCAGTGACCTTGGCTCTGGGCTTGAAAAGTGGCTTAAATCCCGGGGTCATTGGCACAAAACTAGAAATTTTAGTCTCTAGTCGCTGGGAGGAAAGCCTATGAGAGCGACTTTGGGTTTTTGGACGCTCTCTTGCCCATAGCATGGGAGCAACTAAGGCCTAAGATGTCTAGAACATTAGTGGGACCTAGGGACAGGTTGTCTGAGTGGCTAACTTTTCCCCTGAGGATTCTGAAGCTGGTGTTGGATGACTTTATGTGATGTTTCCATTGATTCCACTTCCTTAAGGTCAAATAGGAGGTTGAATCCAATCATAGTAGCCTCTCCTCTCATTTTTATCTCGGTTGGGTAGTTACTTGGGTAGATGTGAGAGGAGGGTGTTACAAAGTGGTATCAGAGCAAGGTTCACCCATTGAACTGGATGGGCGGTGTGTGTTGGTCATGCACGCATATCAATTATGTGTGTGTCCCTTACACTTGCATTCCATGTGCTTGTTACATTTGATTCATGGTTTATTATGGTTGTAGTAATGATTCCATGGAGAATTTGATGTTGATTGTGTGAAATGCATTTGTCATGAGTATGTGATTGGTTAAAACATGTTGCTTGCATGTTGATTTTATGTCACCTACTTACATCCTTGTATGTTGGTTACATTCTTGAATATTTTGATTACATGTATTAGTCTTGTAGGTTGATTACAAGAATTTATCGTTAATGCTCGACTACATGCGTTTATGTGTATGTGTAGTTAATTAGGCATTGCTTATGCATATTGTTGGTTTCATTTGGAAATGTGTACAATGGAGTAATGTTTGTTGTCATGCATGAGGTCATATCATGCCTTGTTGATATGGCCTTGCATTGATGATTGGACCCTAACTAGAGTGATGTTTATGTGTTGATACATTTATTTGTGTATGCCTATATGAAATTATGATTATGTTATACATGTCACTTTGATTTGATGATCTTGCAGAAAAGGTATCATCCCCGAGATATACTAAGGTACATTGATTTATTTTGATTTGGTTAATCTGACATATCCTTCATTGCAGGAAAAGGATCAAATGGCTAGCAAGGTGGTAGACAACATAGAATCTCCCTATGCATTAGATGAGCAACATGGTGCAGGGCACACTTATGATTTGGTAGATACATTGAGGAACTTGAAGTAAGAGATAAGGAGTTG
This sequence comes from Pinus taeda, assembly GCA_000404065.3. Classification (NCBI taxonomy): domain Eukaryota; kingdom Viridiplantae; phylum Streptophyta; class Pinopsida; order Pinales; family Pinaceae; genus Pinus; species Pinus taeda. The sequence continues at coordinate 3,265 of APFE030149663.1, read as the reverse complement.
TAAGGCGTATAATGACTAGATCATATAGGTACAAGAGAAGCAAGTCGAGGTTAATGTTGTACTTCTTCAGATTTTGTCAGATTTGGAACGTCAAGCACCGCTTTAGATTAGCCATGGACAGGAGGAAAAAACTAATGGAGCATATAGTAGTAGGTCTCCTAGTAGACGCAAGTCAGATAAATCTGATATAGTGAGAGATGGAAGGTTGTTGGACACTTTGGATAGGAGGAGAACTGAGTAGAAGTATTATTATAGTTCTAGTACTGATAGACATCATGATCGTCATCATTATCATCCTTATAGGAGGAGTGATAGGGGATACTTGCCAGATGATTTTAAGAAAGAAAACCACCTACTTTTAATGGATATGTGAAGAAGCCAGAAGATGTAGAGGCTTGGATACTTGGGATGAAAAAATCTTTGAGTTGCATGAGTACACAGATAACATGAAGGCCATAATAAATATCTTCAGCTTGAAAAACAATGTAAACTTTGAAACGGGAACTCTAAACTCAAAACGGGAACTCTGGCCAAAAAACCCCAAAACAACATCAAAAACAGTGCTAAAAATGAAAAGTGTGTATACTGGAACGATGTTTTTATTTTTTAGGCGTAAATTTTAAACATGTTTTAAAAATGGCAGTGACTATGAAATTTACTAAGAAATTTTCATGCAAAATATAGCTTCAAAATGAAAGTGATGATACCGGAATGATGATTTTTTTTTAGGGTCAATTTTCAAAATTAAAAAAAAATGCTAATAAAACCAAATTTTTATGTGTCAAACAAAGTTGTTTATGAGGGAAAAAACACATTAATGTTTTTGGTAGAATATCATTTTTCTTTCCTAAGTATAAATTTAACATGTTTTCAACCATAACATGCTAGATACAAAAAAATTGAAATTTTTTCAACTATAAAATTAAAAAACCATGACATTATGAACAAATTACATCACTAAATGAATTCAAAAGTCATTATTTGTATATTGAATAAAACATACAT
>APFE030149658.1:0-18790 GCA_000404065.3 Pinus taeda | reverse complement strand
GTCCATGACAATAGCTAGAAGTGCAATCCTAAGATATGTTTGTGCAACAGCTTCTAAAACTTCACCTTGTCTAATCATGAACTTATCTATCATGCAGTCAAGGTGTTGATAGCAAAGAGACCGAATTCATCACTTATTCCTTGAATTAGTTGCATAATATTCTTTCTCAGCATATCTTCTTCTAAGGAATATTTCAACTCTTGGCCTTCATATGTTTTCTTTTCATGATATTTTAGACTAGGCTCTTGATCCTTTGCGAACTCTGGATCCCATGTGGACTCACCAACATAAGTTTCCCCATCTCCAGCTAATGAAAATGAGTTGTAACTGTTATCAGTAAACCATAGTTCATATGTTGCTTCCAACTCATCAGATCTAGCTCTGTCCAACCCTTATCTAAGCCAGCTACATTCATATTATCCATCACGAAGAAAAGAAATCAAATTGCTATAAATACAAAACCTGATTGCACCAATGTAAAGTGCATGAAAATATGCACTTCCAATAAATGATACTACAAAAAGTGCTTGTATGGCTAAAGACTTGCATTTCAAAAGGTCCATAAATGAGGATTAGGAGGGGTTACCTTAGAAAACTCAGTAGTAGGATGCACCACACAATGGAATTTCCAAAAACTAACTGTGCTACTGCATAGAGAATGAAAAAACACCCTCTGCAAAAAATTATACTTGAAGTGGACTTTGCATGCTTGAAATCACTGTAAAAAATTGAAATTTCAATGAAAGGGGCTCTTCAAAATGTGATGTGGTAGATCATATATGACATAGTAGCACAAGGCAATGACTCATGGTAGAGTGATGTGTCTTTGTCAAATCACATGCTTGCAAAAGTTGCACTGCTCTCGTGATGGTCTGTGGTAGATGACATGGCAGGTGTCTTGTAATTGTTGCCATAAAAGGAAATCTTTGTACCATGTGGCAAGTAATTCTATTAGGATGTTGATGTGTTACTTTGCATCCTATTCAACATGCCCTTGTTGTCTTCTAGTTTTTTGTAGGGAAAAGTTTAGCTGGTCCCACTTTGCAAGGTGTTTGACATTCCTATTAGCTTGGCAATACAATGCTTCCACTTGGCAAGCTGCTTGATGTGCCTATTTGCTTTAGCCATAGGTTGTCTCCATGTGGTACGGGTGTATGATCAAAGTGTTTGGTTTGGAAAAAAAGCAGTGATCTTTACTTTGTAGGTAATATTAATGCTTGAATGGGTGTGATATCTAGGAATTACCAGCTATGGGCAGTGTGATTGAAGTAACGGTTGACAAAACCACTTGAAATGGGGGGTGATTACTAAGGAAATTGTTGTCTATAGGGAGGGAATTGGTACCAAGGAGGATGCTTCCATTGGCATGGATGGCTGAAAAGGAGGTTGGGGGTGGGGTATTTTGATAGAAAACAATACCCACATGGAGAAATGTTGCATGACTACTACAAAGAGAACCATGTTGTGGGAGGAGCCTGGAACCAAGAAAAAATATTGCTAGAAAATTGTGAGGAAATAAAGTCAAGGACTATTAGGAAGCTAGTGAGGACCTTGGGGTTTGTGAATAGCAGAGATTTGAGAGACCTAAAACAACAGTGCTTTACCAAACAATATTAGGGAACACCAAAATAAGGAATTGAGAAAACAAAAATAACTATGCAATTACAAGAATAATACCAAAATAAATCTTTATAAAATCAAAATGTTATTACCAATACCACATTTTAAATGGATGGCCATGAGGGAAATATTTATATTTTTGGAAAACAAACACTTTTTTATGAATTGAAAGACATATCTGACTTAAAGGACAACTTTGGATGCAATGGAATAATCAAAATTCCACAATGCACTAATTTTGCAGAAAATGGGGAGTAGGATTGGATCTTTAAGAGAAATTAATAGGAGCTCAAGAGGTTTGATTCTAGAATGGAAATAATGGTTATAAACTCACCTAGTACTCAACAACTACCAAGTCTTATCATAAAAATAGAGAACAACACTTCACAAGGAGAAGAAAGAACATTATAGTTATTGTAAGCTACCTCGATCTTTGAACAGAAAGTAGTTAACCTCACAAGAAGTTTGATGTCATGATGAAATCAATATTTGGGTAATCATAGGAACTAGCACCAGAAAAGAAATAGGTCTTTGGTCATCACAAGAAGTTTTACATGGTATAACCCTCTTAGAGGGAAATATCCACAAAGAAATTAAGCCATTCATATATAAATATACAAACCTATAAGCCATTCTTAACCTATAATTGTCATTTTTCATCTATAAATCAACAAGCTTCTGTATTAATTAGGTACCTAGTTTGGTTTACCTGAAGAATGCCTAGTGTTAATTAGCCACAAGGGTTTTTGTAATTTCCATGTTCATGTAAGAATTGAATTGTTTGTAATATTTTTGCATGATAACTTGGTTTGATATGCAAGTAATATTTATTTCAAGTGGCACCATGAATGATCATAACCTGCAGAATCAACTCTTAGCTTGTTGTACCTTTGGATAACATGGTAATTTTTTTTATCCGAATGTTCTTGTGCTATTTTTCTGCAGATATGTTGATGCAAGTGTAGCAGGAAATGATGTATATGAATATGAAAGTAATAGTTGCAATTTCTGAGGTAACTCATATTATAATTTTCTGAATTGGTGATTTCATAAATCATTATTGGCCTAAAATAACTTTCAAAACATATGTTCTTCAGATCAAATCAATTGGCAAATTTAAGGAAACAAACATACTGAGGGTATCTCAACATGAGATATCTTAATGCGCATGCTGGAAGAGTACAATAAATATGTAATGCGCAACTTGGCTCAAGGTTACACAAGGAAGGACCTTGGAGCTAGCTATGTGAAGGTCAGTTTACTCTTGCAACTTAAAATTAGTTAGATTTTATAAGGTCTCAGAACTTCACAACTACTATTTCTGATCAGTTGTTCATTGGTAAATTTTATAGCTTCACAACCTCAGTACAAATTAGGTACTTAAATCTTTACATCTATCACAATTCGTCTATGTATTGCAACTTTGAACTTTTCAGATTATCTATCTCAATTTCTGTGTTTTGCAACTTTGAACTTTTCAAATTCAAAAAGTTCAAAGTTAAAAAACACAGAGAAGTTGAGATAGATGTAAATATTTAATTACCTACCTAGTACTGAGGTTGCGAAGCTATAGAATTTACCAATTAACAACTGATCAAAAATATCGTCTGTGAAGTTCAGAGACCTTATAAAGTGTTATGAACTTTTGAAATTCAAATTAGCCAAAGACTTATTCATGAGGTTACTATTATCAATATTTGCTCAACATGCTAAAGCATATCTCTTAGGTATCATTGATCATGATTATCTAATAGAAAGAGGTCTAATATGCACTGCTTAGTGGGAAAGACAACTAAGAATGCAAGCTAAATTTCCTTTTTGCACCAAATTTCAATTTTCTCTTCAAGTTTCTTCATTTATATCCCACATTGATATGTGATATAGTTTTTCTATTCTTGATAGTGTTATACTATAATATATTACCATTCCCTCCTCTTCATTTTTGTTCTTCCTCAAGTTATCTTGATTATATTTCTCTGTCACTATAGTAAACTATTTATTTGTTCAGTTTTTGTATGCTTTGTAACAAGGATGTCTGTGTTCTGGGTTTCCAATCATTAGCTTTATCATGAATCTCCAAATAATTCCACAACACTTCTTCTGTAGCCATTTTCCTAAATACAAATGACACCTTATGCTACTTATAAATGATTTATGTTGTGTTTATGGCAACATGGCATGGTTTTTGCAGATTATGAGAGATTGCATAATGGGTAATTTTTCTATATGAGTAACAATTAATTGGTCTCTAAGGGAATTTTCAAATAAATGAAGACTGAAGTGTTTCTAATGTTGAGCATGTGCAACATATTGTGCTTAAAAGTACTTTTGTCTTTGGGAAAGAAAGTATGGGTTTATGTTTGCCATCCTATAGAATTGCATGTGTTTCCTTACAATGGCCATATAAGCTTTACATTTATGATAATTTTGTAATAGATATAGTTGTATTTTTTATAGGGAAAGCAATTGAGGGTCAACATGAGCATAACTAAATTGTGTTAGAAGGTGAAGGAGCAACAAGAGCGTGTAGGGAAAAAGGTATGTTGTTTGATTAGTACTTTTTCACTTGAAGTCTTTCTTTGAGTTGATGAAAATATAGTCAATTAATTTATATTGTTATTTGATTGGATTTCTTATTTTAGTAGGCAGGGCACCGTCATAATCATTCCCTACTTTTGTTGGATTTTTGAAAATTTTCAGTGTTATTAATGAAAAATATGTACATTTGCAGTTACATATCATTGCCACAAGAGCTGGAGTACATCACAGTGAGTGGGTTGAAAATGTAGATAGATGGGTGGCTAATTTTCTAGATAAGTCTGAGGAGGGGTGTTATTTAATGGTGAGCATTGTTGTTCTGATTCTAGAATCTAAAAGTCTGCTTGGGTGTTGAGGTCAATTTTTTTAGTAGTTCAAGTGTTTATTTATATGTGGTATTTATCATGTCTTACTTGCATGAACATGCAAATTTCTTTAGTTCATCTATTGTCGGTCTAGAAGTTAGTGTATCAAATAACCTATAAGCTTGTGACCATGTTTGTGGGACACAGGGACCCAGGATGGGTAAATTCATCCCAGGGACATGTGGAGAAATCCCACAAATTTTAGGAAATGTTGTGGTAAAAGTCAGTGTCCTCAGCAAAGGGGATATTGTTCATAATAAATATTGACATTTGCATGTAATTTGTAACAATCACACTATTTTGTGTTCATTTACCTCTTACAAAGGCCATTAGGAAAAGCTAATTGGGGGGAGGCACCCCCAATGTTTTGGGCAAGTGCCCATGTGTCACCACAAAATGAAAATTATCACCATTTCTCGGGAAACATCCAATCTACCCCCTCCTCCTCTGGTGCTTCCTCCCCCTCAACCTCCTCAACCACTACCTATTTCCTCCTCCTCCTCCACGTCATCCTCTCCTCCTCCACCTCATCCTCCTAAGAAAAACATAAAAAAAAAAAAAAATAATAATTACATATCATTTCATTGCCTTTATTTATACTAGTTAGGATACTTAAATATTTTCATATTATTTGCAGTTAATGATAATTCAGTTATCACTACTTGAATGTTAATCCAACAAATAATCTACTTAGAAAAATGCAGTATAAAAAATTAATTATATGTTCTCAAATGAAATTACAAATAGCTTCCTCGACATTGGAGCAAATCAGGTTAGAGTGCCCTAAACAAAAAATTACAAAAACATTCTACATATGACCAATACCTTCTCGGTTAAGATGTATTTCTAATCTAATTACAAGTGCCCCAAACAAAAAATTACAAAAACATTCTACATATGAGCGATACCTTCTCTGTTAAGATGTATTTCTAATCTAATTACAATTGATCACCATTATACCAGAACAAATCGGTCTTTCAAAATTGTAACCATTCAACTTTTCTTGTTATTTGTGTTTAAATCTCAAAAGAAAATTTAATTTCCTAATGATGGGTGAGGAGATGAATATTGATATGAAATGTGTGAACAAAAGTATAATGAAGTAGTAAAGGTATAAATAAATGCTATCCATAGTTGCTGAAAAATAATTATAAACAAGACTTTGAAACAAATGGTTAGCATTTCAAATGTGAGAACAAAATTATCCGTAAATGCTATTCATAGATGCGGAAGGAATTATCCATAAATATTATCTATCACAAGAAGGAATAATAGAGAGAAGATGTCCTTGCAGGGTAGAGAACCATGGTTAGTGCTTCATTTTCCTGTGGATGAGAGATTATAGGTCCTCCTCACATATCGAATCCTTTTCACTAAGATTTATATATATTTATAGGCTCATGATGTATAACAAGATCTAACTTCCAGTATTACTGAGAGATTTAGTCGAACTTAAGTGAGTTTATTTGTACGAAAAGATTTATATGCTCAAGCTATAAAGCAAAGACAAATATCTGTCTTACAAGATATGGCTGGTATATGTATTACAATAATAATTTGAAATGTAGTTTAATAATATTAAAAATCTTGTAATTAGCTTTGAAATTTACACAATTAAATCTAATAAATAGTAAAGGTGAAAATTGTAATTAAGTTGCTAGGTAAATTTATGGAAAAAATTGTGTTGGGATTCAATCAACTAATGAAATAATCCGATTAAATTGATAGAAATAAAAACAACTTTTAATTCCAGAGTAGAAGTAAAGCAGTTAAATGTGATAGATTTATTAAACTAACATGAAACTAATAAAAATTTAATTAAAAAAAGATAGAGAATAATACAAAATAGTATAAATACCTCAACACTGATTAAATTGCAAAGTAATTCAATTATTAAACTAGATTCGCAAATTCATGCAACCATTGTGGCGAAAATATTGAATGAGAATGGAAAGTATTACCTACATCTAGCTCCATGGAATTCGATGCCGCAAAGCTTAAAATGATAACATATAAATGGAATTCGACGCCATCGATGCATACGGTCATTGATAAACATACATGCGTTGCTTTCTGTCACCAAAAGCCACGCTGACTGCATGATCCACAATATCTGAGATTTCTTCACTCACAATATACATAATCGGCCTTGCCCATTCCACTATTCCCCGCTTTTTTATGGACAATCAATTGCTCCCGCTCCCGGGGACAACGCAAAGCTTAAAATGATAACATATAAATGGAGTTCGACGCCATGCATGCATACGGTCATTGATAAACATACATGCGTTGCTTTCTGTCGCCAAAAGCCACGCTGACTGCATGATCCACAATATCTGAGATTTCTTCACTCACAATATTCATAATCGGCCTTGCCCATTCCACTATTCCCCGCTTTTTTATTGACAATCAATTGCTCCCGCTCCCAGGGACAACACCATGATATCATACACCCCACTAGCAGACGCAAAGTCAACCTTATTATTCAACACATAGTAATGGCAACGGCCGTGGGATTGCTCATCATCAACCCTGTATCTATTCCCACAATTGTTGTTTGCTCGTCCACGGACTTAACGGGAATAGGCATCTCAAATCCTGGAGAGCACATGGTCGCATGACAGACTCCCCACATAATGAAATTGTAATTCTGCGTGTGCTTTGCACTTGCCTCTGCGAATAGGAACGGTGAACCGCTACATAAATCGTAGCAGGGTATCAGAATAGGGTTCGCTGTGTCTCTCAATGTTAATGGTCGCCCATTGCTACTTCTGAATTGCCCCTGCATATTGCTGCAGCCGCTCCCTTGAGCCTCAGGATTAACCTTCCCAGTAACCCACATGATGACGGCGTTTTAGTATTAACATGTCTTTCCCCTTTTGTACAATGAAATCCTTCGTCTCTTGGGCCGTGTAAAGAGCTCTGCCTTTTTCACCCTTTGCAAATAACCCACTCCTCTCCCACTTCCTTTAATGACTATATTCCCTTTCTAGGTCCCGATGAAAGTTTCATAAACTTCAAGGTTTGATGGATTCCATTATATAAGTTTTATATAACTCTAAGGTTTGAAGATCTATTTCAAGTAATTTATGTGGATATGAACTTCATATATATTTATATAGAAATAAATTTTCTGAAATAAAACATTCTAATGTTATATATAAAAAAATATTCAATGTGGGTTATCAATAAAATATTTTAACAAGAATTAATATGGACATATACTGAAAAATATATTTAATAATAAAAACTACTTTAATTTGCTTGACAAAATGTCTAGATATACATCTATGTATATATAAAAATGTTTATTTGTTCCTATATGTATACTCTATTTATCATTCAAAAATACAATTTAAACACTAAGCAAACATATTGTATTTAACACTATAAAAAACTTTGCACAGGAAATTTGATCTCTATCAGCTCATGTTAAATTTGTGCTTAAATATGGCTCTATACTGGTAGATGCCTTGAATTTCTTATTATATTGTGTCATTGGGCAAGTTTGACTTTCTGTCTCAAACCAAACCAAACTAGACCAAATGAGATCGTGTGACTGCCTGAATTAGTCTTTATTAAATTGTTTTTACAAATAGAGTATCTATTTGTGCCTTGTTACAACATTCATTAAATAGTTATTCCATTATCACTTTCAGTTTTGTTTTGTTTAAGATGCAAGCACATTCAATTGTGTTTATGATAGCATTCAATTGTGTTTATGATCAAATATATATTTTTGTTGTAAGTCAATATTAATTTATTTTTATTATATTTATGTGAGATGTTATTTTTTTTTGTGAATCCTTCTCTTTTTATGTATGGAAATGTATATTTATTTGACATGCATTTAAAGTATATTTATTATTTTATTAAAAATACTCATATTATAATGTATTTTTTTAATAAAAATTGCTAGAATGAATATCTTTATTATTTATTTTTTTAAATTACACTTTAAATAGAATTATGGGGTTTGATTCTTTTATTGATATTGTAAAATAGATTTCAAGTTTGTAATGTCTATAAAATTGTATATTATGATGATATATATTTATTAAAAGAATAAGTTTCACTTAATGCTAAGTAATGTTAAGTCAAGTCAAGTTTATAAATTAGATTTAATATTTGTGTTTTAGGCTTAGGATTATGCGAGGGAGGGAGGAAGCAATAGGAGGGAGAGAGATATATCGAGAGTGGGGAATTGGAGAGAGAGTGGCTCAAAGAGAGAAAGTGTGAGAAACTGAGATAGATTTTAAGACAGGGAGAGTCAAGGGGGAGAGAGAATGAGAAAGAGGATGAGACATAAAAAGAGAGAGGGAGAGAGAGATATAGGAATAAATGGAAAGAGCGAAGGAGTGAAAGAGACATAAAGAAAGGGAGAGAGAAAGCGGGAAACGAAAAGAGAGGGAGAGGGGGTGAGAGAGAAGAGGGGAGGGTTATTAGAGAGAGTTGGGAATATTGAGAGTGAGAGAGAGAGAGAGGGATAGGGAGAGATAGACATAGTGCAAGTGGGAGAGGGTAGTGGGAAGAGAGGCAGTGAAAGTGAGACAAGGATAGAGAATGTGAGAGAGACATCGGGAGAGAGAGATAGAAAAAGAGAGAATGAGGTAGAGAGATATAGATAGGGGGAGAGAGAGGTATAAAAAGAGAGAGAATGAGAGAGGAAGTAAGAAAATGAGAGTGGCAGAATTAGAGAGGGGGAGAGGTGAAGAGTTTTACAAAGAGAGTGAGGAGGATATAATGTCAGAGTATGTGAAAGAGACATTTTGAGAGTGAGAAAGAGAAATATTTGGAGGTAATGAGAGAGGGAAATATAAAGAGAAAGGGGGAGAAAGTGAGAGAATGGTGAGAGAGAGAAGGAGACAGGGGCCAAGGGGGGAGGAAGTAGAAATGGAGCGAGCAAGAGACAAAGAGATAGTTAGGGTGAGATAGGAAGAGAGAGAGGGAGAGGAAAGGGAGCGTAATAAAGAGATAAAGAAGGTGATATATTGAAAAAGAGATATAGAAAAGGATAAAATTTCATAGACAGAGTGAGAGAGAGACATAGTAAGGGTCAGAGAGAAATAATGTGAGAGAGAGACAGGAGTGACAGCTAATAGCAAGAGATATAGGGAGTTGGAGAGAGAATGAGAGAGGGACAAAGGTATCGAATGAGGGAGGGCGTATTTTGACCCGTCAACATTCTTTCAAAATATTCATACACATTTTTCATTCATTAATCATCTGAAGTAATATTCTCATTGACATTTATTGCAAAAAGGATTTTTTGAAATAGCATCTCCTATCTTTGCTCATGAATCTCTATTCCCTAACTCCAATGACAAGAACCATGAATTTATTCTAAAACCTTTGTAGTGTTGAATCTTCAAAATTTTTGTTATTTTCCGCATAGAATTTTCAGAGATGAGGGAGAGGACAAAGGGGTTGTATGGTGTTTGAATCGATCATTGAAAATTGTAAATGATATGAAAAACAACTCTATGGTTTCATTTGATTCATTTGATGCTAACTCTAGCTTTTGTAGATTTTATTTTCATGGTAGGATAGGAAATTTCTCTATATAATGTATTATTGTTTACATTGTTTGAATAGATCATTAACAATTTTAAGCTAGAAAGGGAAAAAAACAGGGTTCTATTTAATTTATTCGTTTATAAATAATGTTTTTTTTAATTTCACTGTGTAGCAAACATTTTCCTTTTGGGAGATATTTAGATTTCTTTACAAAAAACTCCTTTGTGTCAATATCATTTTATCTATCTTATGTAAATTTGTGTGGTTGAATATATCTTTTGCAAAGGAATGGCCTTACATTGTTAATGATTCTCTAGGTCATGTATATGATTACACACCATGAAATGCCTATTGTGTGGATCTTTTCTTAGAAATTTATTTATTTTAAATCATGTTTTTACTTGGTTTATCTTCTATACATTTATCTTATTGAACATGTGTGACTTTATGGAGGAATACTTTTCTAGTTATTTATTTTACCCTCAATGATATTTGTGTAAACATATTTAGATCATTTTTTGTAAGTAACACTTGAAGATTTGATGTTGAGTAATATTTATTTTTATATTTTTAAATGAATATATTACAAATATTTCATAATGATATCGATTCCCTTTCAACGAAGAGTTCGTCGTTTGCATTTTACATTTGTTTTCGAGGTTTTATTTTTTTAGCAACTTTGTTTTTATCATTTCCACTAAAACTTTATAAGAAACACAATATAATTTATCGTGTAGGTGAAAAAACCTAGATCTACCCTAAATCTAGATCAAATATTTGAAGGTGCAAGCCTCTTTTGTGGGTGAAAACCTTGGGGAATGTTTTGCAACTAGAAAGGCGTAATAAATTTATTAGCCTAATAGATTGAATTTTAAGATGCATCTAGGGTTTTTTTATACCATATGTATTATAAGGATCATATGGATGTTTATAAAGAATGAATTGATGTCTACTAACATTTAATATTAAGTTATATAACTATTATAATGTTAAGGATGTTAAATATAATTGTGTCTATCACATAAAATCATATAAATAATACGATTAATACTAATACATAGAAAGAAATAGTCCTCATATTTTTTTTGCCTGCAACATAAAATGGTGACCAAAATGCATAAACTATTATGTAATTTTAGATAATATTGTTTAGTTTTAAATAAACGTATAAATGTTGAACTTTGTATTTTATTATTTTGAAATTATAATTTCAACGATACTCATGAATTTTGGATTGAAGTAAACGATCAAAATTATAATTCAAATAACAACATAAATAACTAAGAAGATATTTTCTTTACCTTCTATTCACCAAAAACGTTGAAAATGTAGTTGTTAATTATTTTAGAGAAGAGGGATAAAATAAAGTGTTTTGTTTGGTATTATATTATTTTTTACTGACATAAATATATTTCAACAAAAAATTCATCCTTTAAAGAAAGGGTAGAAAATTCATTTCTATGTTGATATTTCAACTAAACTAGATTTATGACCAGTTTTCTAGGTGAAGATGCATGTTTACATCTATATTAATCCCTCTAAAGTTTTATCCATTATACATAGATATATTATTGGTATTAGAGATAGATATATGATTGGTAAACTCTCTCACTCTACAACTTCTATTGGTAGGAGGCAGATATCTGGCGACAACACATAATCAGTGGCCATTGAGTTCAAAGATCCATAGTCTCCTAGAAGTTTTACACCACTCAAAAGATTGTGTATTTTTTATTCTTGGTGCAATCAAGCATAGTAGTATAAAGCACTAGCTAATAAGTTACTAGCTCGCCAAATAATTTTTAAGAACTTCTCTATATCTCAACAAGAATCTTGTATATTTTCAATGATTGTATATCTTATTTATACCCATATCTCTATGAATATGAAACCATACACATTAGTGCTACAATTCATGGAATGAAATAATCACATGTGTAGCTAAATGTTTGAAAAATATGCTTGAGACAAAGATAAAAATAATACCCTTGAGAGAATAATTAAATCTAGCATCTAGTAATTACACATCTTCCTTATACGAGGATGTAGAGCACCAATCATGCAATCAATATATTTTAATATTTAATTCCATTTATTGATGTTATGTTTTACAAAGTTTTTATAAAAAATATTGAAACATTTTTTATCTAATTTTCTCTTAATGTTGCATTTATCCATACTTCAATGATTAATGACATCATAAGTGAAACTAGAAATTGGTCGATTCCCATATATGATATATGTTTTTTAGTCTATATCTTGGTTTCATAAGAGTACAAGGGAAATTTTTTATTTAGTGGCATACTTTTACAAGTTTCCAACAAAACATATATAGTCTCGAACGTTATTTAAATAAAAAAATCTTTAAAACATAAATTTAATTTGTAAATTTTACGAGAATGTTAATGTGATTGTAGAAAATATTTTTAAATTAACCTTTTTTCATTATAATTTATTTAAAATTTTGAATCCAATTATATCCATTAACTTTATGAAAGTATATATTTGAAACCAAAATTCATTTGCAAATATAAATTATAGATTGTTAATGCATCCTCTTTCATTATATTATACCAATCTAACTCACAGATGCATATAATTGGCCAATCCACATATGTACATATTTTTTTTAAATACTGATGATTTTTTTTTATTTTTATTTTTTTAACCTTTTTGCAAATTTAAAATAAAATATAATAGAAAACCTTTCATCGTTTAGTTTCTTATCATTCTCTAATCCAATGAATGTTTGTAACAAGTTTAGCCCCAAATTTATGTCATTCCATTCAGTTGTTTAGTCATTAACATTTTCCACATGTATCATTATTTATAAGCTAGTGATCTTTCTTGCATGGCTATAGATGTTTCTTTTGGAGAAATTTTATTATTTCATAAGATTACATTAGTTTATATAATTTTCTATGATCCTATTTTCCTCACCCATACCCTATTTGATGGCCAGTAGCTAATTACCAAAAATAATAGCTAATTACCAAAAATATTTTTTTAACTAGAATAAAAGAGACACATTATATTATAATACCTTCAATATCAAGATGCTCCTAGATACAATTACAAATAATATGACTTTACATAGCCACTATGCTTCAGTCTAGATCATGGTGATGGAGGAGACCTAATGTCACAGTGGATGTGCTTCGCCATATAGCCTGTGTCCCTTCAAAGTGATCCAATTTATGTTATAAGAGCGATTGTACCCTTTGCATGCTAGCCCAACAATCAGGAATATGTGAATGGTTTCTTTACAACTCATTCATGACACTAAGAGTTGTATTCTTGTCTTCATGTTAGTCTTTGTTCAGTTTCTCCATAGGTTGGGTGATATGTCAAAATTGCCTAATAAGGTTGTATTGCAAGGAAATAAGTCCTAAATACTAACGGTGTGGGCTAGAATGGGGTAGAGGGTCTCACCATGCCCGAATCTCCCACAAGGTGTCATCCTTGTTGAGCCCTATCTATAGTTCCATTTCTAGCCCTACCTCATTGATAAAGCATTGCACTCCAAGCTATATAAAAATAATTCTTACAAACCAAACAACTATTTCCATAAAATAAATCAATACACCCAAATAGAATACCCCCATAACCCGAATATGTACATCATAGACATATATAAGTGGTTAGGGCTAACATTCACAACCTAAGTCGATAAACACACCAAGGTTAGGGCTAACATTCACAACCTAAGTCGATAAACACACCAAGCCCTCCATCAAAACACCAGAAACTCAAGGTCCTTATAAAACGAGGACAACCAATTAATGCTAGATGGATCTATGTATTCTAGTCCACCCACTAACAAAATTCGCCGCATCACCAAGACATAAACCCTGGACTAAACCAAAACCTTGTAAACAATCGTAATATCAATCAAGAAAATAAAGATCCAATGTCCATGGTTAATTTAGAATAAGGCCAATATTGGTGAACTATGGTAGTTCTTAACCCCCATCAAGATGAATACATAGATGATGATATCAAGACATATATAGTGAACTTAGCTTAGTGATGTATAAACCATTGACATACCCCTCTGTGAAAAATATTTCCTAGTACATCTCGTTGTTTCTCTAGTGTGTATCATTTGACCAAGAGCACTATTTTTTCTACCACCTAGTATTGTAAAACCAAAAGGAAACTTCTTTTAAAGATTCAAATGAGTCCTTTGACTGGACAAGGTTGGAATGATCCTAGAATCACCTTATATCTTATACAATTTATTATTTCCCATATTAATTCTCAGTTGATCCCCAGTTTGAGCACGTAAATCCCTAGGTCCCATGCCTAAACCAATGCAGCTACTCCCACCCCCATCATCTTGTTGAAAGTAATAAAATATCACCTCATCAATTAACATAAATTCACATGTTCTTACATGGCTCGAGGGTATCAATACAACCATCATTAATTATAATTAAGGTCGAGTTAGTAGCAGGAACCTCCGTGAGCCTCACTTCATGATGTTTTTTCAATGCCAATGGGTGGCTATCAATATGAATTACTTGCATGTCTATTTGGATCTTAATTCGTGATTGAAATCTCCAACATCTTAAGGGGATCCCATATTGGGTAAATATGGAATGAGAAATGTGACATGCAACCACATGGTGGAGACTTGAAATGCATTGGACATTTTTTAGTTATATCGTACTTACTTACTTTTTAGTCTTTCTACATAATCCATTATTATGAAGATATACTCTAGTAACTAATTATATGTTAATTGTTTATTTTAGTATATTTGGATGACAATAGGACGCATTGCATTTATACATTAAAAAAAACATTGATTGGATGATGGAATGGATTGAATGATGGAAAAAATAAATTTATGGTAAATTATCATGACATGGTGTGAATACATTAATGAATGAAGTTGAACGTGAGGTAGACACCAATAATAATGAGAAAAAAATTGATTTATAAAACAATTTAAAACATAAAAAGGGCATCATGTCCACCCATACTATTTATTTATCTTTTAATATTATATTGATTTATATCATCTATTTTTTTTTAATTTCCATAAATTATAGGTATAAATATTTTTATGAACTGATAATGCACTTTTTATATGCATGGCATTACACAATTAAAACACTACAAGGTTATGTGGTGTAACGTCCACAAATTCTACATCAAAAAGTTGGATGAAAAGAAGAAAACTTCTAATATTGGGATTTTCGAAGTATTTTAGGTTACTAATTCTTCCTTAAGAAGTGATAGACATCCAAAACTCTCTCAAAATAGATACTATTATTTGCAATATATAGTGGAATATGAATTTAAATCCTTCAAAACATTTTTGTTCTACGTTAACTCGTAAAAGTTACAAATGAATGAATGTGATCATGACATAATTGTTGTTCAACATGGTAATTGATTTACCATGGTTAATACAATAAATATTAAGATTGTGTGTGATGTTGGATGCTGATATGGAGAGTTTGTTACGACCCTCGCTCACATCAGTCTCAATTTCATAATACCCTATTTTTCTACTATAAATAAGAAAATAGGTGGAATCGTTAGAAATGAAACACATAATTTTAGAAAGAAAGGGCAGAATTCATATTACGACATAAATTAAGATAAAAAATGTCTTAGACATTCTAAGTTATTACAACATTTCTTTTTAGTTCAC
Source organism: Pinus taeda (assembly GCA_000404065.3). Lineage (NCBI taxonomy): Eukaryota > Viridiplantae > Streptophyta > Pinopsida > Pinales > Pinaceae > Pinus > Pinus taeda. The sequence goes on along the minus strand of APFE030149658.1, from coordinate 3,085 downwards.
CCTAGCAAAGACATTAGGTCCTTCCACGTCCTAGCTAGACCATCTACCATGTGCAATTTCTAGCCAACAATATTATAGGCTATCAAGGAATCTCACTAAGATATCCTAGGACCTTCAAAGGCTCCACTAAAAGATAGCATCAAATAAATGATTTCACAATTGGAATGTTTTATTTCATAAAATAGGTCCTAAAGGATATTTAACATGTATGACACAATCTTCATTAGCATCAAATGTTGGAGTTATTTTCTAAGGATTTGTCTCACAAATATTAGGTCATGCAATATGTCAATGCTAGTGTTACAATACTTTTCTTAACTTCATCTCACGGAATCCCTAGTGACCATCGTCTAGACAATATTTAACCCTTGCATCACAAAATAAAACTATGACAATATGATTACAGCAAAAATACATGTATTATATAGTGATAAAGTTGCAAGAATGGGGACACTCTCCTCAATTTATAAGATAGGTGAGTTATCCCAACAATATAAAATGGACCAAGTGCAGAAAAACCTAATATAAGCTATTAGGGTATATCCACATCAATAGTAATTTATTGAATATATACAAGCATAATGTGGTGCTTGGAATCCACCTCCAAAGTGGTGGGGTCTCCAAGCTAAGGTTCCACATTTCAATCAATCCTCATTACATGGTTTTGTTCTCTCTATAAAAAGGCTCCAAGCTTTAGTGCTCCTCAGCATATCGTAATTTAAAACAAAATCCATGTATTACACTCTACAAGCAAGAATCCCTCAATAGAGCCACTCAACATCCTAGACTATGTTGTGTCCTTGTGATGGTCCTAGTGGGAATTCCACTTATCCTAGTGCATGTTAAGATCCTATCATCAACGTCATGCATGTAAAGTAGATGATAATTTAACATATGATATCTTCTAAAATCTGGATGATTTTAGTGCCACAAGACACCTCTGCACATATATCAACGACAATCATCCATTTATATTAAGAAATCTAAATGTTGAGAAACCAAAACAAATTATGTTATATCAAAAGGATTAATATTTCCTGGTTCAATCCACATAACACAAATTTTACCAATAGCATAGTGTAAACACCTTGATACAAATAAGAGTATTCTCCCTCTAAATATCCATTGCACTTTCTTTTGAAAAACATTATCCACCATAATTTCAAAATAAATCCATAATGGCATGAAAAGAACCATATCCCAAACACTACTCCACATTAAGGAATCACAATACACCACCTCTGAAAAAATTTGAATTCTCACCGATGGAAGAATTCCATTGAATATGGCTAGAATATATCCTAGGAGGCATACTTAACTTCATCAATAATTACATCCATATTTAAATCTTCCAGGATGAAAGGGTAAATATGTCATGTTTACTCAACTTTCCTTTTGTGGTTTTAGATCTAGCCAATATTTTACATCGATATCATATTTTTGGAAAACATCCTTCTCACTCCCTTGAGTAACTAAAGGAATTTATTGTGATCTTTAGGAACATGCATCCTAATAAAAATTCACATATTGATTCGCTACAATGATTTGTTTTTCTTGAATCCTACTAATCCTCTTTTTCATACGAACATGAATATATACTAGACGCTGAAATACAGAGAAATGTGATACATTTTGTTTCATACAAATGAATTCCTCTTTCAGTTTTTTTCTTTAAACATATTTTACAAAAAACTCTTCAAAATATAAATTTTGGTTTTATAGGATTACACCTAAGACACTTGGGAAAATATAGGTCATTTATCCTATACTTAGTAGCCTCAATGATATAATTGTTCTTTATTTATACAACTCCATTTTTATATTGATTGTAAGCCATTTTCAATTGTCTTCTCATCCCTGGATCACTGCAAAAAGAATTAAAGTTCAAGGGATTTAGTTGCCTCCATTTCTTTTGAAAATTAAGTAATCTTCTACCCTATCTATTTTTCAAACATTGAGATAAAACATTGCGGTGTTACACAATGCTTCATCCATAGTTTTCATAAACATATATTTGTTCTATTTTATTGCAAATTATCAATGAAATTATAATAATACATGTTAGCTTTCGAAGAATTAGAGACATAAATCCATACATATTAAAGTGGATTAATGTGTGAGTCTTCATGGATATTTCTTCTTTTGCCATTGATTTAACATGTATTTTTGACATGCTTGATAAGAAAACATACATTACATAAATCCTACATTCTTTGAAGGATCTCCATTTCTCTAAAATTATTTGGGAGGTCGAGTTTAATTAGTCTAAAATGTTTGATGATAATATACTATTCAAAATATAAAAATAGAAGAAATGTTGTAATATTCCAAGTATTCCATGAACCATTAATATAAGGTGTATAGGGAAAGGATTTTTAACAAAAATCCCTCACTTAACCTATGAAATTATTTAGTAACAACCTTAGATTTAATGAAAATGTCATATTTGTTTGCAAATGTGGATTTATACAATTTTATCTTGATGACATAATTGGGATACAATCAATTTTTTGTATCCTAATTATGGATTTATATTATTTGTATTTTATTTTTAGAATTTATTCAATTTTATACATACATACATACATACATACATACATAACCAATTGGAAAAATTCAACACAGAGAAAAATATTTTTTCAATTTTTATTCCCTTGTAATAATACTTGGTGGATCCAAATTATAAAAATCAGAGATAAACGCTGAGAGAATATTTCAATAACATCTAACAATTAACCGATCAACTGTAAAGTAAGCAATGATTCTAACACATGTTCCATTTGTAATATTCCCATCTAGGCTACGTGGCATAACTATTTTCTTAACATCAAGTAAATTATTTAAATCCTGATTTGTTGATACAATGAAGAATTTAGTGTTCAATATGACGAAAGCTACTTAAAATTATATTATGTTTTAATTTAATTATCACACAAAATTCACAATTAACATCCGTTCAATTTTTTTTATTGAATATGTAAATATAAGTGAAAGTTGTATTTTTCAAACTTTATACACATTTTATAAAATTTTGTTTAATACTAAAAATATATCTTTTTTACTATTATTAATATTAATGTATTTT
>APFE030149656.1:37005-82443 GCA_000404065.3 Pinus taeda | reverse complement strand
AATGTTAAAGTGGATATTTTTAGAATCACAATTTTTATAATTTTAAAATCCAATCAAAATTTACAATTTTATATCCAAGTTAATATTTTAAAATTAAAAATTCATATTCTTAGTTAATCCAATTTTCACACTTTCTAATGTGATATTCACACTTTTAAAAATTTATATTAAAACTTTGGAAATATAATATCCATATTTTTAGATAAAATATTGATACTTTGTTAGGTGATAAGACCAAATTTAATGAAATAAATATTTGAAGTTGATGTTATTTTTTCTAGGTTAGTGGTGTTGAACTTAATTTGATTGTATATTTTAAGTGTATTTTCTAAAAATCAATTGTTTCACCTCAATCATGTCCATGAAGCTCCAAAATAAATTGGCAAGTTAATAATGGAAGAAATAAAATTAAAAATTAAAATATTAATTATATGGCCCCCTATATTTTTAAGTGCAAACCAAATGTTCTCATTTCAAACATGATATTTCAATCATATTTTTACCTATGCAAGTTCATCCTCATTTATTTATTATCCTTGTTATTTTATAGCTACTAACTATGTATGAAACTATGTCTACATTTTCCTTTCCTCCCCATTTATTTATTATCCTTTTTTTTATAGCTACAAATTATATATGAAACTATGTCTACATTTTACTTATAAAATAGATGTGTAAATATCAGTAATAGTTAGTAATTAGAATAGATTGTAAATAAAAAAGAAAATAATCAAACTTAGTAACCTACAATCCTATATTTTTTTTAAGAGAAAACTATAAGTGAGCTAAATCTATTTCATTTTTCTTGTTTATCAAAACTAGAATAAGATATTCCCTTGCTTATAGCCCCACGGGGTAGGCGAGTTGGTAATCACAATGCGGTGAAGTTCGTTAGAAAAGCGGGCTCCGTACTAAAGGTCACGAGTTCAAATCCCCTGGGCTTACCCTGGCGCTGTATAGAGGGGCGGGCGCAGCCCCCAGTGGTTATAAAGGTAGCGATCAGAATTGACCTCATGTAACGCGAGTTACGAGGCTTCCCATGTTGCTGATTCCACTATAAAAAATAAATAAATAAATAAATAAATTCTCTTGCCTACATTAGGGAAAAGGATTTCCCCAAAAATTATGTGGCAAAAAAAGTGATTGAATTTTATGAGAACTGACAAAATGAAAATTGAATTTTCTTTGTTTAAGTATGAAATTCTACCCTTATGTTGTCATAACTCTAACTCGAGTCTGGCATTTTCAGCACGTTATGTATTGTTAGGTGGAATTTATGAGGAAATTGAGATCCGAAAGATGAAATTCTACCTTTATGGTGTCATAACTCTAACTCGATTGTACAATTTTCAGCACATTGTGTATTGTTAAATGGAAAAGTAGACAAACTTCGAAAAGAAAATCCTCCAGTGTTATTAATGAGTATGTTATATATTTATTACCAACTTGTTTATATACACCATAAAAAAATTGGGTATGAACTATTATTATATTTATATTAGAGGGATGTAGTTGCATATATTTAATTCAAGATTGTGAATTCCAATCATTTACCAAGATAGGTGAAACATTTTCATGTGCGTGAACAACGGGGAGACAAATATAGAAATGGAACGGACTGTGAATTGTCGAAACCCACACACCATTCCCTAGAATGCTAGGGTTTCGGGCCTTGATCTTCGATTATTACAAAACCTAGACGCTGATTGACATCGATTCGAGTGTGTACCCGTTATCCGTCGATTGAATTGTGTGTTGCAAACGTATTTGATAAAGAATTTTAAAGTTCATAGAATTTTGTAAAGTTAATTTTATTGAGAAAGAAAATTAATAATAACAAATAATATAGTTGAGTTGGTTTAATATTAAGTGTATGTATTTATTCTTAAGAGGTCAAAGGTTAGAAACCAGAGGGGTAGAGTATCTATGCTTTCATCGATTTAGTAGTCAAATAGTTGCAAGGGGTCTCATACACCTTAAAATTGGATAATAATGGATAATAATAAATGATTGCCCACAAGTAAAGGGTCTCATACACCAATTTCGTGTCTGGCAAAAGCATATATTTCAAAATATATATATATATATATATTATATATATATATAAAGCTAATACATTCTATTAATTCGTGAAATGTTTATATAGTGGTGAATATTTGATCAAAACATACTTGGTCTCATTCCTATTGGATTTATTGGCCAGATACTCACAAAAAGATTTTGACAACAACATAACAAAACTAAACGGCCATACAGAAATTGTCTACAAAGACTAAAACTGACCAAGGATCAAAATACCACCCACTACCATAACTAACCTGCAGGATTACCAGGAACCAGGTCGTCCAAACCATTGCCACATGGCTAACGAAAAGCTTCATGGATATGAGCCTCCATATGTGTCATCCTTCCTTCAAAGCTATCTAACTTGCTTAGAGTCGTTTCTGCCCTTGCCAAAGAGAAACCAACCTACCCATCATGTGTCATTTATTGTGCTACAGATCATTCATGAAAGCAATGATCTCGTTACGGTCATCATGTCTATCATGATCCAATTGCTCCATCATTGTTGTCAACTATCGAATCTGAGCTTCAAGAACATCAAAGGGCATTGGTAGGTCTATGCATCCCAGCGAGTTTCCCTACTACTTTTCAATTTCCTCTCCATCATCCACCTACTCGACTCAATGACCAACCCCTTGACCTCACAGACCAGCGCCGCAATGGGCCCTCCCTCTTTGGAGCATCATCATGCCCTCTCTGACCACTTGGAAGTGTCTACGCAAACTTTTTAGACCAATGCCCCTTCTTATGAAGTTGTCAATCCACCTAGACTCCCAACGCACCCACACACTCTGCCCAATTGGGTTGTTGACACTTCACACTACCGACCAATTGCCTTCTTCTTCTTTTGTAGCCCTACTGCCACCTATCCACTTAAAATAAACTCCAATCCAACATCTATTCACTGCATGGCCAGCCCTTGTACAAATTTTCCACCTCGCCACTCTTTTACAAGCTCAGCTTCTCCATGGGGAACTTCCAACTGCCTTCCCTAATGAAAAATACCCCCAAGCTTCTGGCACCTCCCCACTTGAAACCCTAAAAACATGTGTGTAATGAGAGGGGAAATATAAAGACACCCAGAGGTTCTCCTTACCTCCTAAGTTCTTTTTGGCTCCAACTTGATAAGCCACAAACCCACCACAGATACCCCACTGAGAAATATCCAAATTAAAGGGAGTGTTGGACTAGAACTAGATACCTATACTTCTAGGAGAAATGACCAATTGCACACTACGTAGCTACTGAGTGTTACAAAGGGATTGCGACCACTCTTTCCATTTATTGCTCCAAACACATAGCTGACCCCATTTTCCGTGCAGAACACTAGACCAAGCTCTGTTGAACCCTCCAGCCAAGGCCTCAAGGCCATCGACTAGTAAGAGAAGCACACAGAAGCTCCAAGCCTCACACATTGAAAGAGAATTCCACCTTAAATTACTAAATTTTGTGCCCCTGGGTCCCAAATGTCAATCCCTTTCTCTAGCCAAGGATCCCTGAGGGCACTAGTAATCTCATCAATGAAACAAACTAACACAATCCAATAGCTAAAAGCAAGGAGTAGCCTGGACTGAAAGCCACCCAACTCATCTATAAAATTCTTTCACCCAACACTCGTAACCCTCATCTCCCAAGACCCATAAACCTTATATGCTCCCACCCCTATGGTATTAAAGCATTTGAGATTCTCCAGAAGCTTCACTACTAGAGTGTCATGTGAGGCATCCTATATACACTCAAATAACATTACTGTCGTGTGGGAAGGAAGATGTTGATCATCTCTCAAGCTTCCAAACCATTATCTATCACCCCTATCGGGAAATTTCAAAACAAATAATCAATAAATATATAAAATTTTAATAAATATATAATTAAAAATATGAATATTTCTATATATAGATGTGAAATATATATAAGATATACTCATGAGCCTCATCATTGGGTAACTATATGGGCCTTAATTCACCTCCTAGCTTAGTCAAACCAACTATTCTCATAACTTATTGCATACTTTTGATTATGTTTTGTTTACGAGATGAGTTAGAGTTGGATATTTTGCTTTGTGGTCTAATGTGCATTTAATGTAGGATTAAAGGATAAAAGAAAGGAATTTTGGCAAAGTCCTTGGTCAAAAATCGAATGGGACAAGGGAGAGGAGTTATAGGAGGTAAATAATCCTCATTTACTACCCCTCCATTCGAATATTACTCCATCATCTCGGAGTGCAAACAACCAAATCATGAGGACTAGAAGGCAACCGAGCAAGCAAAATACAAAGCACCAGTTTATCTCATGTTTGGGAGTCGAGCCTCCCTAATTTTAAGGAAGTCGTTGGAGACTTCAGATGTATAAGTAGAGAGGCTTAGGACCTCAGTAGGATTCATATTTTTTATTGTAAAACTCTACTCTATTTTTGAGTTGCAAGACTTGTGACAGTTTGGGATGTAATCCATTGTTTTGATAATAAGAATGAGTTTTTTTTTTAGCCAAAACTGAGTTAACTCAGAGGGCTGAAGCTCTTGGGTTAGGGCCCAACCCTAGTAGCGAAGGCTCCTCTTTATTGTACATGTATGTTAGCATAGATTCATAGTTTAATTGTTCATTTGCTTAAGTAGTTGCATTTCCATTCCAGCAGTGTAGATTAGATTGGTTGTATGTTAGTTTGCTTCCATTTGTGACTTCTTTCAATTACCAGGTTAGCAAAGAGAAAAAGGATCACCATAAGGTTTGCAGCAGGTGTCTCGGCCTCACTTCCTCCCTCCAGGACCATGACTTGAGGAAGAGACCCTTCAACAACCCCAAAAACACAGATTTCTAGTTCTTGCATGAGCTTTGGAGTTTTTTGTCTTGATTCAGCATTTGGTTCATTTCATTGTCATCTTTTTCCATTACTCCATTTCTGTAATAAGACCTCACTCATGCTTTCATTCCCTTAAGCACTTTCTTCATGCATATTATAGGCAATTGATTCATGCTTTTCTAGTTTATGAAAATGTATCTTGCTGCATAGTTCTTGGGAAACACATATGTTTTAAGCACAACACGTACTTCAAGAGGAGACCCAAACTTCATCACCAGTAGCCACCTTCCACCTCATCCACCTTAACCATCTCTTGTTCCACCATCACCCTCACTAGTTTTTGTCATTTTTATTGAAATTCGCCTATATACATTGAGTGAATCTAGCCATCTCTGATCCTGGATATTGACTCTTGAGTGTTCCTAGACCTTCTAACACCCCATCTCACTCATCACACACCTTTTCCAAGCTTCCCAACACCTCCAACACCTCACAATTAGCTCTCAGACGTATCTTGTAGGTTTTCTATAATTCCTATAGGATCATCCTGTAGGTTTCTAGTGCATCCTATAGGTTTTCCTGAAACAACCTGTTTTGAGTCCGAATTGATGGGGAACCTCTAGGAAGTCACAAAAATCCTCCTAGGACCCTTCCACACCATCCAACCATTCCATAAGCCTTTTAGCCATCCTCAATCACCTTCCATCCTCCTGTCACATCCACAAGAACAATTAATTTGCATACTTGATTCTGCCTAAAAAACCAAAAAAGCGAAAACAGAGTTAGTTTAGTTTTCTTGCTTACACATTAGTATGGTTGATGCTCTTTACTTTTGTAGCTTAGATAGAAGTGTTAGGTTAGTGTTGATTTAGAAATTATGCTTAGCATTGTTGCTTAAATGGTTAATTAGGATATGGTGTGATTTAGCATTACATGTTGTTTTCTTCATTAATGTAGTAGAGTAGCTCTCTTAGAATAGATTTTCTCTTCTTCCATCAAAGAATCAAGCTTCTTTTGACACTATAGAAGTCTGGCTTGGAACCCCTGGGGTCTCTTGTCAGATGAACAGTGACAACAGGTAGGACCTTCACTTTTACTTGTGCATATAGCATTGTCACCTCCAAGTTTGTACGAACCTCGGGTTGGTAAGTAAAGTTGGTAGCCCAAGAGTTGCAACATCCTTGCTACAATACTAGCGCTCATCACTTTTTGGCACCGTTGTCGGGGAGGTGTCTGAGTAGAATGTGATTACTGCTTTCTTTTCTTTTATTTCTCGTCTTCAATTTTCTACCATTAGTTTATTTCTGCAAAAGTAATCTAGTAGCTTCCTTTCTTTCATTTGCCATTATCTTCTTTCCTTTCCATTCTGCAAGTAGAATTTCAATTCAGCAAGTAGCTTTTTCATTTCGTCAATGATTTTCATTCAATCAGCAATTTCATTTCTAAAAATTACTTTCCAGCCTTAAAAAATTTACAAAAACCAACCCAAAAAAATTTCCTTTCATGCCTCGTAGGAATAGGGACAACTTAGGAAAAAATTTGCCAAATACCCCCACTACATCCAACAGCCAACCTTCTCTCTTATTTGGTGGTTGTGAACTAGAGGAACCTTTAGGTGAGCAACCTGGCATATTTGAAGAACCTACAAGGGAAGAAGAAGAAGAGGAACCGATTCCTACTAAACCAATGGCTAAAAACTGAAATTACAGAGGGAATAGAGAGAGAGTCGAGGGTGCCTTCCCCATTAGGGAAACTAATCGAGATACTAAGATGAAGAATATAAGCCCCTATACCATACCTCATTTCCATGGCCTAACCACAGATGACCCCGACACTTTCCTATTTGAGTTTGTTGTTATATGTCAAACCTATGACTACATGGATGATTAGCAAAAGTTAAAACTATTTCCATCTACCCTTAAGGATGCAGCATTGTGTTGGTTCATGGGCTTACCTGGACATAGCATCACAACCTTGGCTCAGATGCAGCAGGCTTTTAACAACAAATATTGGGACTACTGTAGGTCAAAGGATACTGAAGAATAAATTTTCAGGATGACCATAGGCTAGGATGAATCCTTAGAAGACTACAAAGAAAGATTCCAACTCAATAACAAAAGGGTCAAGTGTACACTTGACCCTGAGTCACTAAAGTTGGTCTTGCTCAAGGGAGTAAGAGAAGACCTTCTGAATACCTTACACTTGTTAGCAGGAGGAGATATCTACCAATTACCCTATGTGGATATTAAGGTTGTCTTTAGAAACCATTCTAGGGTAGCCAGGAAAAAGGGTAGGGGTAGTCAACCTATGGCCAATACATCATCTTCCAACTCATCCATCAAGGGTGAAATTGGAAATATGTTGGAAGATTTCAAAAGTGAGATGTTGCAAACCCTTGCCTTGCAAATGGACACCATCCACATTAAGAGGAAGTAGGAGGAAGCAGAGAGAGCCTTGGCCATTTTTTGTCCTAGATGCACTAGGAGGCATCCTAAGAATGAATGTCCATTGAACTCTATTGAAATTTTCTCAATCTGTGAAGAAAACCACTCCACAGACAAGTGCCCTTCTTTGCCTGGACTCAAAGTTGTATATCAAGGAGCTGAAGGGGTCACTGAGTAGCTTTGCTACATTAACCAAAGGAGACCTCATGGGCCTAGACCATACCAGAAGGGCATGCAAGGGTCGTCCCATGCATATTACAACCCCAACCAAACCACAACCATACCTTCTTGGGGACCCCCTGCTCATCCTTCCTGGTCAACACCCCCTCCTTGGTCCTTTGCATCTCAGTATCACTCCTAGCCAGCCAACCAGTCATTTCAAGCTTATGCTCTGCCACAACCTTAGTGGAATGCACTTCCCCAGGGGTGGAGGCCCCAATACAACAATGATCCAGCGCCATTGCTTCCACCACCTGCCCAACCACATCTACTACTCTCTGCTCCACCCAAGCAACCCTAGATGCCTGCCCAACTAAATCCGAACCCGAGCAATAGGCAGGCTCAGCAAGTATACAGTGGAGAGACATCATATCCAGCTTTGTGTGGAAATCCAGGAGATTAACCTGAGATCTGGGAGAGTTCTCCTAGATAACCAACCTCCACCTCCACCTAGGGAGGTTGAGGAAGAAAGAGAGGACAGAAATCTTAAAGTAAATCCACACTTTCCTAAGAGATTAGCCCAACCACTCTAGCCTACCCCAGAAGAGGCTGAACTTCTGGGAGAATTGAAAAATCTATGTGTAAAGATCCCCCTACCATTAATGTCATTGGTTAGTTGTTCGACTTAATTGGGGCAAGTAATATGTCCGAAATATTTGGACCCTGGAGGCCCTATAGTAGATGTGAACATCAATGGCACCATTGTCCCACACACTCTGATCGATCTTGGGGCTTCCATTAATGTTATGACCAAGGACACCATGCTCAAGCTCAACCTCCAAGGGTCATTGAGGAAGACCACAATAGTTCTGCAACTTGTAGATCATTCCACAGTCACCCCTGAGGGAATTGTGTAGGATGTGATGGTCTCCATTGACTCCTTGGAATACCCTGTAGACTTTCTAGTTCTCCAACCTAAGTCTAAGCTTACTAGTTAGCCTCTCATCCTTGGGAGGCCATGGTTGGCCACCACCAATGCTTACATCAGCTGCAGAGCTGGGAATATGACCATCAAGAACAGGCATATGTCCAAGCAGTTAGTCCTATACCCTCCTGCTCAACCTTCTCTAGGCCATGATTTACCTTTATGGTTGGAGGAGGAGGAAGAAGATGAGGTTTAGTCCACCCAACTTTATGCTTTAGAAACAACCATAGGAGGAGGACAACAAGATGAAGATGACTTGATTGAACACCTTCTCCAAATCCCAACTCCTAGTTCGTTACCATTAGAAGAAGAATGGAAACCCAGAACAACCATCCAATTAACTTATGCTTGGTCTATTCCAACCCACTCCATGTCAAAACCATAGAATTCGGCCTAGAGAAAACCTTGAAAATTAATCCATCTCTTTCTGCTCTCGAAGAGGAAAAGCTATGCAACATGTTAAAAGAAAAGCTAGAAGCCTTCGCTTGGAGTTACAAGGAAATGAAGGGAGTACACCCCTCAGTGTGTACTCACCACATATACATCAAAGAAGGTTGCAAGCCAATCTGGCAACCACAAAGGAGGATGAATCCAACTCTTAAAGATATAGTCAAAGAAGAACTACAGAAACTACTAGATGCAGGATTGATTTACCCTATCTCTGACAGTGAGTGGGTCTCCCCTTTAGTGTTAGTTCCCAAGAAAAATGGTAAGTGAAGGATTTGTGTTGATTACAGGGAGTTGAAAAAAGCCACAAAGAAGGATCATTTACCCCTACCCTTCATTTACCAAGTGCTAGACGGCCTGGCAGTGAAAAAAAAAAAAATCTTTCCTAGATGGATTCAGTGGGTACAACCAAATCCAAATCTGCCCATAAGACCAGGATAAGACCACATTCACCTGTCATTGGGGTACTTTTTCCTATAGGGTCCTTCCTTTTGGCCTATGCAATGCTTCTGCCACTTTCCAGAGAGAAGTCTTAAGTATTTTCATCGAATTAGTACATGATGCGATGAAAATTTATATGGATGACTTTACGCATTATGGTTGTGATTAAGCCCTGACTAACCTAGGCAAAGTACTGCACAAATGAATTAAAACAAACATGTCTCTCAGTCCTGAAAAATGTAAATTCTTAATGACTGAAGGGATCATGCTAGGTCATTAAATATCTCAGCAAGGACTGCAGGTGGACCCGAACAAAATAGCCATCATCCAAATGGTCCCACCTTCGCAAAAGCAGAGAGATGTCAAGAGTTTCTTGGGGTTAGTTGGATACTACCGAAGGTTCATAAAGGACTTCAGTAAGTTGGACTCTCCTTTATTTGGGTTGTTGTCCAAAGATTCTAAGTTTATATGGTCAAAAAGATGTCAAGAGCCCTTAGACATTCTAAAGGGTAAGTTAACCACTACACAAATTCTTCGAGGCCCAAAATGGGCCCTCCCCTTTCATATTCATGTTGATGTCTCACACAAAGCCATAGGAGCAGCCTTAGGTCAGGTAGAGGAAAAACTGCCTTATGCCATCTATTTTATCAGTAAGAACTTGTCAAAGGCTAAGCTAAATTATACTATGACTGAAAAGTAACTCTTGGTTGTTTTGCATTCATTAAACAAATTTAGGCATTACATTACAGGCTATCAAACATTTGTGCATACTAACCATGCTGCAATCAAATATTTAATGAACAAACCAGATGTGAATGCTCAAATTATAAGATGGTTTCTTTTATTATAGCAATTTGATCTAACCATTGTTGATAAGCCTGGTAAGGAAAATGTTGTTGCAGACTTTTTATCTAGGGTGAATCTGTCTGCAGGTGAAGAAGGAATGGTGGATGACCATTTACCAGACGAGCACTTGTTTGCTATTTCAGTTCTCTCCCCAAGGTTTGCTAATATAGAAAACTATTTGGTATCAGCATAGTTCCCACCAAACGTTCCCTCCAAAGAAAAGAGAAAGATAGCCAGGAAAAGTGCCCCCTTCACCTGGATTGGGGGCAATGTTTTCAAACTTGGCCTAGACCAGATCTTGAGAAGGTGTGTAAGAGAAGAGGAAGATTTTGACATCCCACTGACCTATCATGATGGGCCTTGTGGAGGTCACTTTGCAGCAAGGAGGACAACATTCAAAGTGTTACAAGTAGGCTATTATTAGCCCACTCGCCATTAGGATGTGAAAATTTACCCTAGCCAGTGTGATTGGTGCCGGAGGATGGAAAGGCCTACTCCAAGAGATGAAATGCCCATACAGCCTCAAGTGATTTTCGAGCCATTTGACAAGTGGGCCATGGACTTCATTGGGCGTATCAACCATACTTCAAAGCAAAAATAGTACATTATTGTGTGCACTGATTATTTGACTAAGTGGGTAGAAACCAAGGCAATCAAGGCAGCAACAGAAGAGAAGGTGGCTGAGTTCCTAAGGGAGAATGTATTCTACAAATTTGGGTACCCTAGAGAGCTAGTCACAGACTAAGGCAACCAGTTTACCTCCAACATGATTGAAGAACTGCTTAGCCATCACAAAATCAAGCATAGGACCTCCACTCCCTATCATCCACAAGCTAATGGGCAAGTGGAGGTGACCAACAGGGCACCGAAGGGCATATTAACCAAGGTAGTGAGCAGTAGTAGGAAGGATTGGGAAGAGAGACTAGTGGAGGCCACCTAGGCCTATAATACCACATGGAAGACCACCACTGGAATTATGCTGTATGATTTGGTCTATGGGAAAATGACCTTGTTGTCCATTGAGTTTGAATATAACACATTGAGGATGGCAGCCCAACTAGATTTGGACCTCAGTCATGCACAAAAAGAGAGATTATTCGAATTGAATGGCTTAGATGAATTCATAATGCAAGCCCTCCTACATACAGGGATAGTTCAGCTTCAAAGGAAGATCTGATATGATAAACATATTAAGGAGAAGCAATTTCGGGAGGGTGATCGGGGATTGTTATATGATTCTAGGTATAAAGACTTTAGGGGCAAGCTAAGGACAAGATGGCTCGAACCTTATGTTATGGAAAGATGACATGATAATGGTTCAGTGAAAATCATAACTATAGATGAAGAAGCCATTCCATTGCTTGTTAATGGGCACCGATTGAAAATGTACAAGAGACCTTTATCGAAACAAGTGTTCATTGACAATATCAATAAAACAGTGATGATGGTGGAGCAAGTTCCAGCTCCTCCTTCATCAAGTCACTGAAAAAGAAAAAAGAATAAGGACTCAGGTGAAAACCTCCATGAGGTGCCTGAGTCTCATCTTTGGGTTGAAAACCTTGTGAGGTGGCCCAATGATAAAAAAAAAAAAAAACAAAAAACAAAAAAATAAGAAGATCCCTGGGTGAAAGCCTCCCTTGAGGCGCCCAGTGCAAACAACTAGGGTGAAAACCTCCCTTGAGGCGCCCAGGGAAAACAGCTAGGTTGAAAACCTCTCTGAGGTAGCCTAGTTGTTTTTCAAAAAAAAAAATGAGAGAGAGAAAAGATAAAATTGTTATTTGTAGGTGGGCGAGAAAGACAATCAAGGAGCAAAAGGAGGATCCAAAGGGAACCATGCCTCACACATATTCATCTCCCCCACTCCTCACCATCCATCCCTCCATCATTTCTATCATTTTTCCACTCCATTGCTTTGATTTAGGTGAAAATTGTGTTTTCTACAGGATCCCATGTATTCCTACAGGATCCCCTGAAAACCTACAAGATGATCCTATAGGAATTACAGTGGCCCGGAAAACCTACAAGAAGCAACCTGAGGGCACATGGTAGGTTTGTTGGGTCCCTAAAATTCATCCTAGGCATGACCTAACACCTCATCTCGTCCACCATTATCATCCCTATACTCACTATTCAAAAAAAAAAAAAGATCAGTTTCAACAGTTTCTCCCTGTCATAGAAAAAGAGAAAAAAAAACAAAAAAACAGAGAGGACTAAGAGCATTATCTAAGTGTCCTTTGCTCTACGCACACTCCTAATCCCTCTATCCATTCACTGCACCATCCTCACAACCCTAGCCAGCAACATGATTAAATAATTTTGAGGGAGAAGTAGCTACAGGACATCCTATAGGAAATCCTGTAGTAGCCTATCACACAGAATGCCAATCAATAGCTACAAGTCTTCACTAGGATGATCTAGGAGCTCAACAGTAGCAGTAGCATCAGATCTTCAGTCACAGATACTTGCAAAATCTAAGAAACCATTAGCAGACAGCAAGAGGAGGAACAAGAATGGAATGTAGCTAATAAACAATGCAACACCTCTGACCTTCGACAACTACAGCATAACATCGAAACCACAGATAATTATCTCTCTTGCTCACTCATATGCATCATTTAATCAAAATTTGTAAGGGTTACGAGATAGTTCATTTATAAGTGAAAAAGTGGCCAGTTAACTTGGCCACCTTTGCTCAGTCAGCACATGCAAACCGAGTGTCCTCTCACACGTGGCTATAGTCAACTCAAAGACAAAGGAGTGGGACAAGAAGTGGTTAAACTATGGATCTAAGGGGTGGTATTTTATTTCGAGGAGTGGGAAATGATGAGGTGGTAGTGGGGACCAATGGTCCAAAAATGGCAACGTACCTCTGCTACCAGCACACCACCTCACCCCGAAACACCATAAAGGGAAATAAAACATCGTTCGTATGCATTAGTGCATTCCACCTCCTCAAAACTCCCTCACTCAAGTTGCTCTCATAACTCTGGCCACCCACCAGAAGCAAGGATCCATCATTCTTCACAGGAATTCCTACAGGAGCATGCACAGGAATTCCTATGAGAGCATGCACAAGAATTCCTACAGGATACAATCTACATGATACAGTCTACATGATACAGTGTACAGGATCAGTCTACAGGATACACAGAGGCAATCTACAGGATAGGCAGAGAAGAGTTCAAGAAGAGATATCATGGGAATTGTCCACTGCCACCATTCTAAAGAGGTAGGCTCTAAAATTCCATCCTCGTGTACAATCAAATGAACGAGAAATACTCTAAAATCTAGTGAATTTAGCAACTATGAGAGGTGAATTCCATACACAATCAACTATGTTTTGCTCCTACATTTAAACAAAAATTGTGTCAACCCTCTCATTTTTTTCCTCAAGCTTCACAAGCAAGATGAAAAGGGGGTTTAATAGGAGAGATCCCACCAACACTGTGAGGATACAACAACACCCCCAGGTGCTTCAAATCTTTACAAGACACAACTGGATGGGGTTTTTCGAAAAATTAATAGGGTATGATGATGAGGTGGCTCAAGAATTTTCTCACTCCCCCACTCCACACAGCAGAATCCATGTCACTATTTTAGTTAGAGGCCTCAATATAGATCTCACCCCATAGCTCATCAGTAGGGTCACCACACTTCCCCTAGGAATTCTATGGAGAAAAGAAGACAAAGGAGATAGTCAGGTGCCAAAAAGGAAATTCTTTTTAGAAGGTGAAGAACCCACAGAGGATAAAAATTGAGTAAGAAGGGACAGTCTGCCATACCCATGGAGTGAGGTGGGCTACCAACTCATCAAATATATCTTATGTGAGGGTAGATATAGTGTTGTTTATGGCTACCATTTCAGGATCCTTGAAGAATTAAGATTTGGGGTAGAAACACCAGTTCACCAAAGACTCAGCATACCCTATTTCTTGGTGAAATCACTAATAGACTCTAGCAACAAAGTAAAGGAAGGGAATTCCTAACAATTGGCTCACCATGGGTTGATTAGGATCCTCATTAAAGATGCCCTCCAAAACCTCAGATTCCCTATAACATGGTCAATCTTCAAAGACTTTCCAGCAAAGGATGACATCAAAACCCTCACTTATGATGTTAGTCCTTCTGTCAGTGAGGAGGAGGAAAAATATGAAGAAGAAGATACTGAGTTATATAAGGATGAAATGGATGAAGAAGGAGTTGACACAAAGGTACATGATAAATCAAAAGAAGAAGAGGGAGAAGAGGAGGAGGATGATGGTGAAATAGAGGAGGAAACTGAGGATATGTTTAGGATGCTAGGAGATGATAGTATACATGCCTGCCTAAGAAGATGGAACACACTACCACATAGCTTGAAGATCATAGAATATCACTCCCCTCAAAGGTTGAGAGAGGCGCTCAATAGGACACATATGTATAAGCAATCAATGCAAAGGTTGAAGGTCAATTGGATAAGCCTAAAACTCAGTCCACCAATACTCCTAGGGATGCTAGAAGGGAGGAAAGAAGAAGAAGAAAAGAGAAAGTGGGAAGAGATAAAAAAGAAAGCATGCTTTTATGAACAAGAAGAAGAGACCACAGCAGAGGCATGGGATGTCAGAGAGGCTACCAGAGCCATGAAGGACATGGACATTGACTAAGTTGCTCAGAGGATGAGCAACACTTTCAGTAGGGGGGTGATGATGAGCCTCATCATTGGGTAATTATATGGCCCTTAATTCACCTCCTAGCTTAGTCAAACCAACTATTCTCATAACTTATTGCATACTTTTGATTATATTTTGTTTATGAGATGAGTTAGAGTTGGATATTTTGCTTTGTGGTCTAATGTGCTTTTAATGCAGGATTAAAGGATAAAAGAAAGGAATTTTGGCAAATTCCTTGGTCAAAAATTGAATGGGGCAAGGGAGAGGAATTATAGGAGGTAAATCCTCCTCATTTACTACCCCTCCATTCAAATATTCCTCCATCAGCTTAGAGTGCAAACAGCCAAATCATGAGGACTAGAAGGCAGACGAGCAAGTGAAAGACAAAGCACCAGTTTATCTCGATTTTGGGAGTCGAGCCTCCCTAATTTTAAGGAATTCATTGGAGACTTTAGATGTATAAGTAGAGAGGACTAGGACCTCAGTAGGATTCAAATTTTTTATTGTAAAACCCTACTCTATTTTTGAGTTGCAAGACTTGTGACAGTTTGGGATGTAATCCATTGTTTTGATAATAAGAATGAGCTTGTTTTGAGCCAACACTGAGTTAACTTAGAGGGTTGAAGCTATTGGGTTAGGGCCCAACCCTAGCAGCCAAGGCTCCTCTTTATTGTACATGTATGTTAGCATAGATTCATAGTCTAATTGTTCATCTGCTTAAGTAGTTGCATTTCCATTCCAGCAGTGTAGATTAGATTGGTTGTATGTTAGTTTGCTTCCATTTGTGCCTTCTTTCAATTATCAGGTTAGCAAGGAGAAAAAGGATCACCATAAGGTTGTCATCAAGTGTCTCGGCCTCACTTCCTCCCTCTGGGACCATGACTTGAGGAAGAGACCCTTCAACAGCCCCAAAAACACAAATTTCTAATTCTTGCATGAGCTTTGGAGTTTGTTGTCTTGATTCAGCATTTGGTTCAGTTCATTGTCATCTTTTTCCATTACTCCATTTCTGCAATAAGATCTCACTCATGCTTTCATTCCCTTAAGCACTTTTTTCATGCATAATATTGGCAATTGATTCATGCTTTTCTATTTTATGAAAATGTATCTTGTTGCATAGTTCTTGGGAAACACATATGTTTTAAGCATAGCAGGTACTTCAAGAGGAGACTCAGACTTCATCACCAACAACCACCTTCCACCTCATCCACCCTAACCATCTCTTGTTCCACAATCACCCTCACTAGTTTTTGTCATTTTTTTATTGAAATTCCCCTATATACATTGAGTGAATCTAGCCATCTTTGATCTTGGATATTGACTCCTGAGTGTTCATAGACCTTCTAACAACCCATCTCACTCATCACTCACCTTTTCCAAGCTTCCCAATACCTCCAACACCTCACAATTAGCTCTCGGCCGTATCCTATAGGTTCTCTATAATTCCTACGGGATCATCCTGTAGGTTTCTAGTACATCTTGTAGGTTTTCTTGAAACAACGTGTTTTGAGGCCGAATTGATGGGGATCCTCTAGGAAGTCACAAAAAGCCTCCTAGGACCCTTCCACACCATCCAACCACTCCATAAACCTTTTATCCATCCTCAATCACCTTCCATCCACCTGTCACATCCACAAGAACAATTAATTTGCATACTTGATTTTTGCCTAAAAAACCAAAAAAGTGAAAATAGAGTTAGTTTAGTTTTCTTGCTTACACATTAGTATGGTTGATTCTCTTTACTTCTGCAGCTTAGATAGCAGCAGTTTAGTGTTGATTTAGAAATTCTGCTTAGCATAGTTTTTTAAATGGTTAATTAGGATATGGTGTGATTTAGCATTACATATTGTTTTCTTCATTACTGCAGTAGAGTAGCTCTCTTAGAATAGATTTGCTCTTCTTCCATCAAAGAATCAAGCTTCTTCTGACTCTATAGAAGTCTGGCTTGGAACCCCTGGGGTCTCTCACCAGATGAATAGTGACAATAGTGTTCTGAAACCAGCTCACAATAAGATAGAAAATATAGATCAATGCCTTAGAATTCAGCCTCTTCGAGGGGGAAACCTCCTTTACATTACACAAATGAAAAATTCTTGGATGATACAAATGACAAAACCTCCTTTCTATATATAGGAGTCTATGGGGTCACAATATAACCAAGAAGACCTAACAATAATAATGTGAAGGCACAAAAATAACAATAGAGAGATTCTATGGGGCACAATAATAACAATATGGGGACAATAGGGGCACAACAATAACAATAAGGGATACAATGACAATAGTAATGGGGGAATCACTAGTATTATAGGGGCCTAACATGCTCCTCTCCTTCAAAAAAGTGTTGTCCTCAACGCTTGAGTAGTTCTAGATACTTCTGTATAAAATTCTCATCTAACATGTGGAATATTCAACGGATAAGTTCTTCCACTTGATGAGATACTCTGAAATTGATCGATTTTGTAGTTGTCGAGTTCTTGTTTCTTTGACTACTTTAGGTTCCAATATCATTTTTCCTTCCTCAGCAAGTGCTGGCAATATTGTTTGAACTGGAAGCTTGTCATCTATAACCTTATTTAAGCATGAAACATGGAAAACTGGGTGCACTGGGGAAGTTCCAGGAAGCTCCAATTTGTATGCCATAGTGCCTGTCTTTTGCAACACCTTGTACGGACCATAATACTTTGGTGATAGTTTATTATTCTTCTTAGCTTACTTGAGGGACATTTTTTTATATGGTTGTAGCCATAGGAATACCCAATCACCTACATCAAAACTTATTTCGCTACGATTTGATCTGCCTGCTGTTTCATTCTATTCTACACCAAGGTGAGGTTATCCTTTAAGAGTTGGAGAACTTGTTACTGATGCTCGATGTGATCTTCCACTGCTTGAACCTTAGAATTTTCTCTTAAATATGATGTGATGGATGGTGGATGATATCCATAAAGTGCCATAAATGGAGTCATTTTTTTTGCAGTATGGAAGGAAGTGTTATACCACCATTCAGCCAGAGGCAACCATTTGACCCATTGTGTCTGTTTAACAGATACAAAGCAACGAAGATATCCTTCCAAACATTTGTTTACTATCTCAGTTTGCCCATCAGATTGAGGATGATAAGATGAGCTATGAGCTAACTGAGTACCAAGACAAGAAAATAACTCTGTCCAAAAATTTCCAGTGAAAATGGGATCTCTGTCACTTACAATAATCTTTTGGTTTCCATGTAGCTTTTGAATTGTTTCCATAAATGTAGTAGAAATTGTACTCACTTTAAATGGATGAGATAATGCACAAAAGTGTGCATACTTGGTAAGTCTATCAATTACCACCATGATAGTACTCTTTCCTTCGGAATTGGGTAAACCTGTGATAAAATCCATTGAAACCTCCTCCCAACGTTGGCTTGGAATGGATAAAGGTTGTAATAGTCCTGTAGTATTAATTGTTTCAACTTTATTTTGTTGGCAAACCAAACATTCTGCTGCAAACTTTTGAATATCTGATTTAAGGCCATCCAAAAAAAAATCCTTCTTAACCCTGTGGTAGGTTTTTAGAAATCTTGAGTGCCCTCCTAAGGGAGAGGTGTGCAATTCCCTAACAATATTTTGTTTGAGTTAGGAATTCTTAGATAGGTATAACCGATCCTTGTACCATAACAAATCATTTTTCCAGCTAAATGTATCATATGTACTAGGATCTTGTTGTATCTTTTGAATGAGTGCCCACACTTCCTCGTCATTCTTCTATTCATCCCTTGCTTTGTTTATCCAATCTAGTTGGATAATAGAAATGGCACAAAGAAATGCTTCCACATCCTCATCCTTTCTTGAGAGTGCGTCTACCACAACATTTTGCTTCCCTTTTTTGTAGATGATTTCAAAGTCATAAACCAACATATTTGTGACCCATTTTTGCTGCTCTTCTGAAGATAATATTTGTTCTAAAAAGTATTTAATACTATCATGATCTATTTTTTCCTTGAAGTGTCTTCCCATTAGGTAGGGTCGCCATTTCTTAAGTGCATGTAGTATTTCAAACATTTCCTTCTCATAAATAGCTTTATGTAAGTACTTTCCTTTGATTGGATGACTTTCGAAAGCAATGGGTCTTTCTTTTTGCATTAAAACAACACCAATTTCATTTCCTAAGGCATCACATTTCATAATAAAGGTTTTTGTGAAGTCCAGTGTAGCTAAGACTAGTGCTTGGCACATTGCCTCTTTAAGATGTTCAAAGGCCTTTGTTGCTTCTAGAGTCCATGAAAATGCATCTTTCTTTAATAATGTTGTTAGAGGTGCTGCTATTCTCCCATAATTCTTAACAAACTTGCGATAATACCGTGTCAACCTGAGAAACCCTCGTAGATGCTTTAAGGATGTGGGGATTTTCCATTCCTTGATAGTTTTAATTTTTCTAGGGTCTACCTTAACACCTTCATGAGATACAATATGACCCAGATATTCCACCTCTTGTACTCCAAAGAAACATTTGGAGATTTTTGCATATATTTGTTTCTACTCCAATAGTTTGAGCACCATGTCAACATGTTGGACATGATCCTTCCAAGACTTGTTGTAGATTAGTATATCATCAAAAATTCTAACACAAATTTCCAAGGAAGGGTTGAAAATGGAATTCATCAACCTTGAAATGTAGAAGGTGCATTAGTAAGGCCAAAAGGCATGACCAAAAATTCATAATGACCCTCATGAGTTCTAAATGTTGTTTTTGGAATGTCTTCTGTCTTCATTTTGATTTGATGATATCCTAAACGAGATCCAACTTGGTGAAGTAAATTGATACATGAAATTCATCCAATAATTCATTAATAACAGGAGTGGGAAATTTATCTTTAACAGTGAGCTTGTTGAGCTCCCTATAATCTGGACACATGTGCCATGATCCATCCTTCTTATGAACCAATACTACTGGAGCAGAGAACAATCTTTGACTAGGTTGAATTATACTAACCTCTAGCATTTTTGCAACCATACATTCAATTTCACTCTTTTGGACATAGGGATATCTGTAAGGCCTGGTGTTTGGAGGAACACTTCCTAGAACCAAATTAATAGCATAATCATTGTCACAAATAGGTGGGAGGCCTTTGGGAGTCTCAAATACCTTGGAATGATTGTCTAAGACTTTTTGGAGATTTGGAGAAATGGATTATTTCGATGTGGGAACCTCTAGTGAACATAATTGTGAAATTATGCCTCGTTGTTCTTTCTTTAGAAGCTTTGTCATTTCGTTAGAGCTGATTATCTTTCCCGGCTTCCCTACGATACCCCTTAATTCAACTTCCTTTCCTTCTAAAGAGAATTTCATGAAAAGTTCTTGAAAATTAAAAGCTATTGTACCCAAGGATTGTAGCCATTGGAACTCCTAGACAACATCAGCACCAACATTGAATGAAAGCATGGGCTATTCAATACATGTCTCCCATGGATAGCTGATATATGCACTTTCCTGAGCAATTTATGGTCCTCCACTTGCAACCATCACTTGACACTCTGGTGCTGGATTAGGAAGCATTTCAATTCCTTGGTTATCTTACAATGAATAAAATTATGGGTACTTCCCGAATCAATCAACACTATTACCTTTTTCTTCTTGATATGTCCTACTATCTTGATAGTTTGAGGAGTGGTAATTCCAACCAATGCATTACAAGATATGGTCAGATTTATTTCTTCTTTTTCTAGGGTTTGTTCCTAATGTATATCCTCTTCTTTTGATGTTTCTTGTTCCTTTTCTTCCTCCTCTTTACAATCTATGTAAAATAATTTCTTCTCGGCACACTTATGACCTTTAGTGTATTCGCTATCACAACCGTAACAAAGCCCTTTTGCTCTTTTTTCTTCCAATTGTTGTGGTGTCAACCTTGTAGGTTGTTGATGGCTAGGGGCAGCAACACTTCCATCTTTATGATTGTGAGTAGTAGGTTTCCTTGTTACCATAATTTTGTTTTCCATTTTTCTTGCCAACCTGAATTCCTTCTCCAATGAGTCTGGTTCTTAAAGGCGAACCTCATGTTGGATTTTATCTTTTAAATTCCTTATGAACACATCAATCCTATGCTCCTCTGGAATATATTTTACCGTTATATTCAATTTTTGGAAGTCCTCAATGTGCTCCATCATTGAACCCTTTTGTTTGAGATTTATCTATTGGCTAAAAAAAGTGTTGCTTTTTGTATCCTCATAAGGTGCTATCATTTCATTCGTAAAAATAGCCCAAGTGACAATTTTTTTATGAGAGCAAAGCCATCGATACCATACAAATTGATTTGGTTCCAAATATAAAGTTGCAATGCATACCTTTTCTGTGTTTTGCACATTATGGAGATCGAAAAATTGCTCCATCTGTAGTATCCATGTTCCGGGATCCTTGCCATCAAACTTCCTCATGTCAATCTTTGGAACATGGTGGTTCTTCGATCCAACGTTAAAGTCTATGAAATCATGATTAACATTTATTTTATTATGATCATGAGTTTTCTTTACTACCCTTTCACCATTAGTAAGCATTTATTGTAGAAACTTTGTCAAATTTGTCTTCAAATCTTTCATGCCTTTCTTTAAATCATCCATCTTAGTTTCCATGTCATCCATCTTAGCTTGTAAGATTTTCTTTAAATCATCCATATTATCTTCCACGCCTTTATTTAAACCATCCATCTTAACATCTACCTCTTTCTTTAAACCATCCATCTTATTTTCTATTACTTTTTGTGCGAGTGAAATTTGTTGCACTTGGTCTCGTAATTTTGATATATCATGTTGCATTTATTCCTCTTCTTCATGAGTCATGCTAAACCTTCAAGTTGCTTACTAGGTGTTTCCATTTTCTTTCTTTAGGGCATCAATTACCAATAATAATGCTTCACTATGCCCTTTGAATTCCTTCAAACTAATTTTTCAAACCAAGCATATGCAAAATTTAAAAAAAACTACACACATTTTTTCACTTTGTAGGAGCTCGATATTGAATCTGATGTATCTCTATAATTTTGGATCTCCCAGGCCTAAAATTTCTTCCTGCGGTAACCCTTTGAGTAATATTTCTAACCCTACAAGTCCGATCAAGATTGGATTGTCCAATGAAGAGTTATGCCAAATATCCCACGATGTCCTAACTATAGACTGGTTCAGTGGAGCGAACTTGTACAATGTGATGTGGGTCATTGTTTCAACCTTAGGTTCTAAAAATGATACCCAAAACAACTACAATCCGTCCTATTTCTGTAACTTCTTACGAAAATTCAATCTGATGCTCAGAGTAAAAGTTATGACGATTTTCCCAAGGTAACCTGTTTGGAATGTAATTCGGGGGTTTGCAAAAATCCTTTCCTCAGATTATATCTCCGAAAATATAGCGAGACAGGATCTGAAATTCCGAGCCAAGGTTCAGATTGATTTCTTATCAAATGGTTTTTTTTTAACTTTTTAAACTTCGTAGCGAAAGAGTTATAGGGAAAATTCCACAATGATCTATTTTAGATGAAATTTTGAAGCTTGAAAAGACCCTAACTTCCTCAGATCATATCTCCGAAAATGTAGCAAGACAAAATCTGAAATTCGGACCCGAGGTTCAGCATGATTTAGTCTCAAATGGATTTTGTTTTTAGCTTTTGAAATGTCACAAAAAAATAATTATAGCGACAATTCCATGATGACATGTTTGGAGCAGCAAAACCCTAGAATCTAAAGCTCTGATACCAAATGTTATGAAACCAGCTCACAAAAAGATAGAAAAGATAGATCAATGCCTTAGAATTCAGCCTCTTCGAGGGGGAAACCTCCTTTACATTAAACAAATGAACAATTCTTGGATGATGCAAATGGAAAAACCTCCATTCTATATATAGGAGTCTAAGGGGTCACAATATAACCAAGCAGACTTAACAATAATAATATAAAGGCACAAAAATAACAATAGAGGGATTCTATGGGAAACAATAATAACAATATGGGGATAATAGGGGCACAACAATAACAATAAGGGATACAATGACAATAGTAATGGGGGAATCACTAATATTATAGGGACCTAACAAATAGATAGGACCTTCATTTTTACTTGTGCATATAGCACTGTCACCTCCAAGTTTGTACGAACCCCGAGTTGATAAGTAAAGCTCGTAGCCCAGGAGTTGCAGCATCCTTGCTGTAATACTAGTGCTCATCATATACATTAAAATCCATTTATCATACAAACTAAAATAATGATTCATATTCATAACCATAATATTTCAAAATTTGTTATATTTAAATATTAATAAATATATAAAAACTTAATACTTTACAATAAACTTTTTTTCTTAGTTATATAATCTATGTTATTGATATCTATTTTAAAATATATATATACATATATAAAACATGTCTAATAAAGTGTCAAGCTTAAGCTTAAGCTTAAGCTTTATATATAGATATATATATATATATATATATATATATATATATATATATATTATATATTATATATATATTATATATATATATATATATATTCATCTTTGAGACACTCATCAATTTTGTTATTTTATATTATATTGATGTGAGGTTTGGATAACCTCAAGATAAAATGAAATACTCATTTCTCTATCCTCTAGATTGAAGCAAGGCTTTCCCCTAATGAAATCATATCTATGACTAGGTATCACTTGTATAAGAAAAAATTATACAACATGGATGCCAAGAGGTTTTCTAAAATTTCTTTTAACTCTAGCCAAAACCCCCACCTTCTACTCAAACAAGAGTAGCATAATGATGTCTAGTCTCAGCTAGACCATTGGGAACTAAATGAGGAAATCATCTTGTAGAATTTAGACAATATTAAAAATATTATTACTTCCAAATTTAAGGAGAACATGTGAATAAATAAAGAGTTGGAGGGAAAAACAAAACTATGATATTATAAGTAAGAAATCAACCTTAATCTCTAAAACCAAAATTTTCCCTCTCTCTTCACTAGTGTCAAGAAGAAAATGAATATTACAAGGATCAGAACTAATTATCATGAATTACATAGTGAAATTGGGAGTTGGTCAATTCTAAAAATTCCATGGGATGAAAGAGTTTGTCAACTGCGCAATCCAAAGAGAGTTGAAAATGAAAGCCACTTTCTCTTAGATTGTCCATCTTATACTCAAGTTTGACATAATTTTCAAATATCTTTCACCTTTTAAATCAACAAAACTATGATGATCCCAGAGCGTTTGTCTCACTTCTTTTCTAGAGTTGAAATAAAATGTCAAAAAATCCTAATTAATATTTTACCTTCTAGTAGAACATATAGATGTTAGTGAATGCTAGATCCATCTTAACTCACAATCTACCGATCTTAGAAGAATCAAATATCCCAAAGTTCCAATGTTTACTCAAGTTTTGTACTCAAAAAAGGGTTTGCGTATTTAAATATTTGATCTCTCTATGCTTAGTACATTAAAATGAATTTAAATAATAATAATTCATACTTACAACCATGGTATTTGAAAATATAATTAATAACATATAACCAATTAACAAAATTGATATATATATATATATATATATATTATATATAAATATATATATATATAATTCTAAATTAGATCCATTTACCATATAAATTAAAATAATAATTTATATTCATTGTCATTTATTTATAATTTTTATTTATAATTTAATTTATATAAATGGTATATATAACAACTATATACTTCTATAAAGTTTTTCCCTAACACACACACATTAAAACATGTCAAAAAAATGTGAAGCTCTTTCTTTTTAGGGTTTTAATAAAATTAAAAGTAAAAATATTTCTATGTGTAGAGATGTGAAATTTATATGAATATAAATAATATTGTCAATAATAAGTATAGATTCATTTCTGCAAGTGTTAAGAGGAATCAAATCTCTTATAAATATTTGTTCAAGTTTTATACTAAAAAAAGTCACATCTTAAAAAAATTAATCCTTTTAAATACTTTCTAGATTCAAATTAAAATAAATCTAAATTAATATTTAAATTTTTAAAACTTTTCATAATATAAACAAAACTATTGCATTCAATCAATTATAGTGATTGTCTATAAAAAATTGTTTATATCATTTTTCCTATTACATTCGATAAATTATAATAATTGTCTATAACAAAATGTTTATGTTTGTAATACCCCTCTCTCTTTATGATAATGTCTTACTGTATTCATATTGATTTAGTTGTAGACTTGATAGCGGGAAAGCCATAATTATTTCGAATGAATATGAACATTAAAGTTTTATGACGTAATAAATAAGCTTTTTATTGATAAATGAAAAAATGAAAACCTACTTGGGAAAGAAACATTAGATTGAAGGGATTCTTGCCAAATTTGGAAAATTATCCTTCATGGAGGAGAGAAAAATAAATCTTCCCTAAAAAGGACTCCTAAAAATCCCTAGCAGGTAACAGACAAGATTTAATGAGATGGGAGAAAAAGGTCCGTTAAATCACTTAGTTGTACAAAGGTGTTAAGTATGAGTGGAATAAAGCGTCACGGGAGAGAAAAACAGCCTTTAAGGAAAAAGGAAGAAACACCTTTTTCAAAAAATAAAGGAAAGAGAGCCTGCGAAAGTGGGTTGGAAGACCCAAGAAAAGTGGGATGCTGCTAAGGAAAAATTGTCTATGGAATTAAATGTATAAAATACATTACCTTGGAATCAAGAGGTTGATTTCTTTTGGGCAAGCACATCCCATCTCGAGGGGAACTAGTGGGTTCAGTTCATGGTTGGGAGGAAGGGGTATTTCCAAGCGAGTTTATCCACCACAGATACGGTTAGAATTTATGGTTATGCTTAGTATTTTTTATCGATATGTTTATGGATGGTAATTATTAGATGCAGTGCATGCATGATGTATAGTAATATACCTTAGTTGAGAGTTTGATTAAGTTTTTAGTTATTGTTGGCTGATAAAGGTGTCTTTTAAAACTCCTAATTACCCCACATTAATCTTCAAGCCGGGAAAGTCCTCTTATTTCAAGAGTGTACACAATATGTGCATGCTATAAATACAGAGAGTAATGTTCTTTAAAATGTAGTATAGATCTTTGATACAAGAATAAACTGAAGCATCTAATAAACTCAATCCTCTACTAAAATCGTAATCAAATCTCACACAAGCAATTCAATTAACAATAACATCAACTGAGAGCATAGTAGCAATAACTCATCTCTTCTTAGTTGATTCAATATAAACCATACTCAATCTCTACAAAGCAATCAAAATGGAAATGATACCAATCTGAGAGTTCAATAGCAATAACCAAACTCTTACAGCTGAATAGATCAATATGATTCACTATCTAAATAATTTACTATGTAATAAATGTAAATCAAATCAAGTGATAGTGCTGTAAAATATATAAAGAACATACACTACTTCAATACAGGGAAGCGGTAAATAGCGAATAAGGTAAACTCACAGAAAATAGGAAAATTATCAAACCAACCAAACTTGCAAGAATCAGAAATATATAACACAAGGAAGCAATTTAATCCACTAGAGGTCGGGCCCTTAGCCACCAGCGAACACTGTTGAGCTACTTCAGGGAATACGAATGAACAGCAACTTCAATTATATATTAATCATTGAACTTAAGTAACATTACAATATGGATGCGTTCTCCAACAACACGAGTCTATAAATTAAAATTACAATTTGAAATAATAGAGATTGATCCCCTTTCTTCCTACAATCGTTTGCTTTTATAGTCAGAAAGAGGTAAAAGATAATTGCAATCCCTCAGGATCTCCTGATCCTGAGGGATTAGTAATTGATTGCTATCTTCAAACACCTTTCTTATTTCGCACTGATCCTCTTGATTTGTCCTCCACCCTATCCGCAACCGATGCATTCCATTCTTCGTTTGTTGGTTTATGTTGTTCCATCATTAGGGAACAACAAATGTTCCTTTCGTCGTTTTTCTCCATAAAGAGGAGTAAAAGTTAGTTATGATAGCTAAATATTAACTGGGAGTAGTACATCCATTTCTTATCATAGTCCATCAATATGTTAGCGTATAAAGATATGAAAAAGATAAGGAAAGAGGAAAAAGATGATGAAATTAAGAGTAAATACATACCCATTTCATAACTCAACATACTCCCCTGCTTACCTTATTTTATGTCCTCGTGAAAAGTAAGTAATTCTTATGCAGTGCATTTAAAGAGTAGGCTAGAGAAGGAGTGTCAAAAATTGGTCTAAAACCATGATGTTGAGCTAGGAGTGCAAAGGCGGCTCCTTCCTTTCCTTTAAGCAATTCGTAGATAGCCCAATAACCTTCAAGAGGATACCAAATGATGGGGCTACGAAACCGACATCCTAACCAATAAGGTCCTTCTCTCAAAATAAGATTGCTATAGGCGACAAAATGGGTTGTAGCTGCTTTAAAATTCCTGTAATTAAATGGCTCCCTATCCTGCACACTACTAGTGGAGACTGTCCACCTGAGCTTGGATGCAACCAAAGAGCTTTCTTGAATGGAGAGGAAATAGGATACTCCATTCTGTACAATCTCCTTATGAATGGGTCCTAAAATTTTAATCACCCCTTCTCATGTTATCAGACTCTTATGGTTGGCAAGCATTTGTAAAGGGTGCTTGGGTTCACTCCTTACCCAAAGATCCAACCCATGTTCCTATCATTGAAATGCGTTATGGGCTTTAAACCATTTGATTTGGTTAACTGCAAATGAGATAAAGGCCTAGAATTGAACATCCCCCACAAAAGGGTTAGGGTTCTTTTCCACCTTGTTCTCTAATATAAAATTGTGCAGGTAAAACTCACGAAGAAGCCTTTGAACCTTTACACCATGTTGTTTGCAACAATTTATAAAATCTTCAATTGTTTTTAATGCAATTGGTTTTCCAGCTCTCACGGCTTTAATTTTCAATAACAAGTATCGTTTTAATAAAAACAAGGCATAATTGATGGCGGGAGACCTGCATGCCAGGACATTTATATACAGTGAGCAAATGGTGGTTATCTGACCTATGACCCTATCTAGTTTTAGCTTGATCTTCTCTATTTTCTCTTCTGCCTTCTTGCATCTGTCGAAAGTCTCACTCTCTGTTGCATTCATTTCCCAAAGCCGTCTCTTCAACTCTTGATATTTCTGCTGGGAAATGGTTTCTTGTTCAAGTCATTCCAACACGAGCCAAGCTTGTGCCAATTCTTCTTGAAGATTCAATATAATGGGGTCATTGTGTGTCATGATGTCTTTGGCTTGCATGCTTGTCTGAGTGCTTATGCTATGAGAAGGGATGTCTTCTGCCTGTATTTCTTTGTTGTGGGAGGTCCAAACCTCCGTCTGAGTGCCCATGCTATAAGAGGGTACCTCTTCTGTCTGTACTTCTTTGTTGTGGGAGGTCCAAACCTCCGTCTGAGTAGCTATGTCTACTAAATTTGCATGTTGTTCCCCTTGGGTGATGACTGTTTGAGTAGGTATGGGCTTAGTTTGAGTTCATGTACCCCTACCTTCATATAATTTTGTTTGCACGGCCACATTTACTATCTCCAGGGTATCGTTCAGAATCTTTCTCGTTGTGATTTCTTTTATTTTCCTTCGAAGTCCTTTGACTGTCTTGCGAAGCTTTTGCTGTTATTTTCTTAGCTTCTTCAATTTGGCTCTATACCTTTTCAGAGGAGTAATTGTTATGTTGGCAGTCTCATTAATAGCTTCTATTTCTAAAGAGTCTGGTTGTTCACACTGGCTCTGTTTCAATAAGACCATCTATCTAGATTGATTATCAGTTTCCCGAATAATCTCTATCTCAGCTTCTTCTTCTTGGTCTATGTTTTCTAGGTCTAGACCTTCATGGTTGTTTTCCACTGGGAGCATGTCACCAAATTGGTTTTCTAATTCCTGAATGGCCTCTGCATCTATTTTCGCTTCACCACTTGCATCTTTTGAGGGAGATAGAATTTTGGTATTGCCAGAATTCTTAGGAGATTAGGTTTCTCCTAACTTAAGGTTGAGCATTCCTTCAGGCTACATGTAGACATTCAAGTTGGACAGGACCTAGGCCAACTGAAAATCATGCAACAGATTGCCTTGGGGGCTCATATTTGGTGTTGGGGAAAGTCCCAATTCGTTTCCTTGTTCATCTTCAGAATGCCCTGTTCCTTCCTCAGGTTCTGAATCAGGGTTACCTTGTCCTTCTAACTCTAGCTGCAAGTATTGCTCACTTACTAGGCTGGATAATTCTATGGGTTGACTAGTGCTTCCTTGGGGATTTTCAGACGCTCCCTTTTTTTACCTCAACCTTGTGGATCATCTATGTTTGTGAGGTATGCTTCCTGAAAGGGAAGTCCTCTTTATTTTCAGAATAGGGTTAGGTGCTAGCAAGGCTACACCTCCTTTCACAGTCAATATTAGATCATCCCAGTTTGATTGTTGTTGAGCAAGGTTATGGCTAACTATCAACCTAATCAGACAATGGTGGCTAACTATTGTTTCTATGTGTTGGGACCGTCTCAGCCTCTCGGCAGTGTCATGCAATAATGAATTCAACAATGCAGGCAAATTAATAGAGCATTTTTGTTTTAAAACTGCTAAAAGTTTGAGTTGTCGCGGCCTTACCACGTCTTTACGCCCATCGTAGGTAATAAAGTTTTGGACAATTCATGCCAATTCTCCCCATGGCTCTCTAAGAGAAGATGGCCGAATGCCTTTGCCATTCTAGATTAGCTCCTACCCTTCATCCCTAAAAGCCTCGATAGCGTCATGTAGCTTTAATCGCTTAACATCCCATACTAGTCCTTCTGCCGGCAACCCAGACACTTCTGCTATCATAGCATCTGTTACAATGATTTGTCTACCTCTTACCACCGATTGTCCATTTTGTAGATTCTGTAAAAATTCAATGGAGATTTCCTCATTGGGGGGTTGAAATCTTGTAAAATATGTTATCCATCCTACATGAGCTAGAATTTCCTTGGCTTCATCGGAGAAAGCCAGTGTTAAAGGTTCTCAGTGCACTGTTCTTCCTCCCATAATGCTTGAATTTTGCAAACAATTAGTGTAGCGGGGAAAGAAAAGCAACGAACAGAGCTGAGTGATGGAATAGCAAATGGTTGTAATGGCTTTATCAAGTGATACTTTATAAATATAAATATCGTTATCGAGGACTGTTATAATTCCACATGCTCTGTGATCATGAGATGTCGTATTGTTTTACAAAATAAAATGAAAAGATGACAATGCATGCATAAGTATACTGGATGTCCTCGCCCCCCTTCGAAATAATAGGTCGCCTACGACCAAATGAATGAAAGGATAACGTGCTAGCGGCGAAGTATAGGGGTGATGGATTGGCAAGGTACTCATATTAATGAAA
This sequence comes from Pinus taeda, assembly GCA_000404065.3. Classification (NCBI taxonomy): domain Eukaryota; kingdom Viridiplantae; phylum Streptophyta; class Pinopsida; order Pinales; family Pinaceae; genus Pinus; species Pinus taeda. Next base: position 52,234 of record APFE030149656.1, on the reverse strand, counting down.
GGATCATAAAGGATATTGGAGTGATGAAAACAAGGCGTGTAACGAGAATTATCAATAAGTGATAAGATGTCGTGAGGTGATGTGATAAAGAAAAGGACGGCATACATAGGAAATAATGCTTTACCACCATTACTCCACTTAAAACTGTTGTGATTGATTTAAAAAGATTAACTCATGCATAAAGGTTAAAGGTAAGTTAGGGACATAATCTCTCCATAGAAAAGATAAAAACATAAGAAGAGGGCATCATAATAATTATTGATGTAGAAAATAAAACTTCAATACCATCAACAGAGCTTCTGTTGCCGGCAAGCATCCATAGCCTTGACAGAGTTGCTTTCTAACCCTTGGGAACCATGGTCCTCTATGTATAATTAGGGAAGTACATTATGATGTCCATAGTAGAGACCAATGTGCTAGCATGGTAACCAGATGAACACATTTCCATTCACTGGGAAGTAGCGAAAATGGTCAGGTCGGCTCGTGATGAGACCTCCTGTTCCAAGGACTTTGTTTCTTGATGCATCCATTGGATCATATCCCTAGTGTGGTGGCCATAGTGGGAATGCCACTTCGCTTCTTCCTTATGGTCATGGTAGGCTAGCTCATGATGAGACCCCCTATCCTCCATCTATGGAAAAAAATCATAAAATTGTTAGTGAATATATATATTATTATATAATATATATAATATAAATAATATAATATATATATATTATAATATTATTATTATTATTATTTATTTTTGAACACCCTCCATTTTATACATAGAGGGTGGCTCAGCACTCCTTAAGAGTAGGGATGGCGAAAGAAGTTTGAACATATCAATAAAAAAAAATATACCCATAATCTTATTGATAATAAACAGAGAGAGTTATACGGGACAGGGGGGAACCAGCATGGTACAGATAATCAATCAGTTTCATTTATAGTGGAAATGAGGATAGTGAAGTGATATAGATAATTGTGTCCTTTCTTTCTCAATCATCACAAAGCAATCTTATTAAAGATGATAATATTCAAGATATTTTCCTATTCCAGTAGACTCCATACTGGTTTTCCTTTAATATGTATTGTACTTTTATGCCATAAATAGGATTATAAAGATTGGACTAGGATGGTCTAGGGATGATCATGCAAGGGCAAGAAAAGGTGTTCTCAAAAATACTCACAAGGTGTTGTTCCCTGAAGGGAGCAGCAGAAGAAATACACAAAAAAAGTGTTGTTCCTTATAGGGAACAGCAGTTGTTCCCTGTAAGGAACAACAAGGAAAGACACACAAAAAAGTGTTGTTCCCTTTAGGGAACAGCAGCTATTCCCTGTAGGGAACAGCGAAGAAAAACATGTAAAAAAAGTGTTGTTACTTATAGGGAACAGCAAAGGAAAAATACACACAAAAGGTATTATTCCCTGTAGAGAATAGCAGTTGTTCCCTGTAGGGAACAACAAAGAAAATAGATGCAAAAAGGTGTTTTTCCTTGTAGGGAATAGCAAGGGGAATACACACGAAAATTGTTGTTCCCTATAGGGAATAGTAGCTATTCCCTGTAGGGAACAGCAAGGGAAAATGCACGCAAAAAGTATTGTTCCCTGTAGGGAACAGCAGGTGTTCCTTGTAGGGAACATCAAAGCAAAATACACATGAAAAGTGATGTTCCCACATGAAAAGTGTTGTTACCTATAGGGAACAGCAAAGAAAAATACACACGAAAAGTGTTGTTCCCTATAGGGAACAGCAAAGGAAAATGCACACGAAAAAGTGTTGTTCCTTATAAGGAACAGCAATTGTTCCCTATAGGGAACAGCAAAGGAAAATGCACACGAAAAAGCATTGTTCCCTATAGGGAATAGTATTTATTCCCTGTAGGGAACAGCAAAGGAAAATGCACACGAAAAAGTGTTGTTCCATATAGGGAACAACAGTTGTTCACTGTAGGGAATAACAAAGGAAAATAGGAAAACAATAATCTCTACTATTCTAAGAAAATCCAATCAAATAGAAAGAAAACAGAAAAGCAAATTTATGTACAGGTTTCAAAAAAATAAATTCTTCATTGGACTAGTGCTGTCGAAGAGTTGTCCTCTTCAGCGAGAATTTGTATTGTGGAATCTTCACGTATCTGTTGGCAAAAGGATTCCCTTGTAAGTGGTTTATGGTAGAGGCGTACTCGATGTCCATTTTCTTTAAAAGAGTAGCTAGACCCATCAATGGTGGCTAATGTAAGGGTGCCATTATCGTGCACCTCTTATATCTAGTAGGGACCTAGCCATCTGGTCTAGAGTTTGCCCAAGAAATCCTGGAACCTAGAATTGTACAGAAGTGCCCAGTCACCTTCATGGAATATCTTTTCCTTGATGAGGGCATCATGCCATTTTTCTCTTTGTTGTTGAATCAGTGCAATATGTTGAAGAGTTGATAGCCAGATTTCATCCAATTCATTGATTTGATGTAGTATGTTAACTTGTGCTTCATTAAAATCCAAGCCTACTTCTTGGACTATTCTCAATGTCTGAATTTCAAATTCTATGGGGAAGATAGGTTCTTTGACAAACACTAGCTGATATGGGGAGTATCCTGTGGTATTCCTCCAAGTCGTGTGATTTACCCATAGGGCTTCTAGAAATCGAGTAGCCCAGTCACGTCTATGTGAGGCGACTGTCTTTGTTAGAATGGCCTCGATTACTTTGTTGGTACTTTCTACCTGGTCGTTTGCCTGCGGGTGGTATGGAGATGTGATTCTATGCATAATGTGATGATTTTTTAATGTAGCAGCAATCTTATGGCCTACAAATTGTGGCCCTCCATCCGTAATTGTTTCTCTAGCCATGCCATACCGCATGAAAATTTGGAAAAGAAAATGGATTACTGTGTCCTCTATTGCCCTTGGTAATGCTTTTGCCTCCACCCATTTAGTCACATATTCCGTTGCAACCAGTATATATGTCTTTTGATTAGACGATGGGTTTATTGGGCCAATGAAATCTAACGCCCAGTGTTCAAAAGGTTCGATGACTAACTATGGATGTAGGGGCATCTCGTCAGACTAGCTAGGGAAGCCCATTCTTTAGTAGTTATTGCATGCCTGGAAAAATTTCTTAGCATCCTTAAAAATGGTGGGCCAATAATAGCCTATCTGTAAGACTTAAGGTCCATCGTGGCAGGCATTTAGGATATCAAAGATTTCATCTTCCTTGACACACCTTTGGTTATGCATATCAGCTCTTGTGTGAAAGAGGTTTCCTCCGATCCAGGAGAATCGAGTGCTGCGTTGCACTATTAATTTTCTTTCTCTGTGCATCAGGTGCTGGGTAATTTTCCCACTGTTAGGTAATTCGTGACATCTATGTACCACGGTGTTTTCATGGTCACAGCAAATAGGTGCTGATCAGGGAACTAATCTTCTACTGCCACTGCGTAGTCTATCTTTGGCACATGTGAGACGAAGTCTGCCACCAGATTTTCCTTTCCTGGTCGATCCTTGATTGTTATGTAAAATTCCTATAAAAGGATTAACCATCGTGTCACTCTTCCATTCGTAATAGATTTATTAGCTAAATATTTGATAGCAGAGTGATTAGTATACAAAGCCATAGGGCATCTTGTTATATAGTGTTTGAATTTGTTAATAGCATAGATTATAGCTAGAAACTCTTTCTCGGTCACGGTGTAATTCAACTCAACAGGAGTTAAACTTTTGCTAATGTAGCATATCACATAAGGTTTCTTATCTTCCTCTTGGCCGAAAACTGCTCCAATGGCCATATTTGATGCATCGGATGAAATCTGGAGTGGTAAATCTCAGTTCGGGCCCCATAATACTGGGGTTGTTGATACTATCCATTTTAATTCTTCAAAGGCAATGTCACATTTATCAGTCCATATAAAATCGATATTTCCTATCAAAGTATATAATGGTGCAGCAATGTGGGAGAAATTTTTTATAAATCTTCGATAATATCCAGAAAATCCTAAAAAACTATGTACCTCAGTTTGAGTGCAGGGGGTAGGTATTAAGAGGATTATCTGATTTTTTGTTGGATCTACCTGAATTCTAGCTACTGAGATGTAATGACCCAGGATAAGGTCATTATTCATCATCATGTGGCATTTCTCGTGGCTTAAGCAGAACCTAGTAACAATGCATCTTTCCAGGACTTTCTCCAGTGTCTGTAATGTTGGCTCAAAGTCATCTCCATAAGGTGTAAAGTCGTCCATGTACACCTCTAGTCCCCTATTTATCAAGTCTGCAAAGATGCTGAGTATGGCTCTCTGGAATGTGGCAGGTGCATTGCACAGTCCGAACGGTAATACCCTGTAAGCAAACGTCCCCAAAGGGCAGGTGAAGGTGGTCTTATCTTGGTCTTTAGGGGCGATTTGGATTTAGTTGTAGCCACTGAAGCCGTCTAGGAAAGAGAAGAATTTTTTACTAGCCAATATTTCTAGAACTTGGTCAATGAACGAGAGGGGAAAATGATCTTTTTGCTTTGCTTTATTAAGCTCTCTATAATCGACACATATACGCCACTTTCCATTCTTTTAGGAACCAAAACTAATGGAGAAACCCATTTGCTATCAGATATAGGATAGATAAAATTTACATCTAACAGTTTCTGTAGTTCGTCTTTAACAACATCCTTTAGGTGAGGGTTTAGTCTTCATTGAGGTTGTCAAAGGGGTCTCACATCTTTCTCATTATAGATGTGGTGCATACATAATTGGGGGTCGATCCCTTTCATATCTGGGCAATCCCAAGCGAAAGCCTCTTTATATTTTCTAAGGAGTTGGATAAGCCTCTACTGTTGATCATCAATCAGGTTTTTGTTCATGTTTAAGACTTTCCCTGGCTCAATTTCAATGGGTTTGCTATTATAAACAGTTGTTGTTGGTATTGTTTGGTCATTGATATATTTTAAGGGATCTTCTTCAATTTCGTTATCCAGGGCTACTTCAATCATGTGAAATTTTAGAGTAGATACGACCAGCTGGGTGGTTAATGTAAGTGTTAATAATGTCATCTTCTGTTTGATTCTTAAATTCAAGAGCATCTGCTATAGTTAGCAGTGATCAAATATTTTTGGTTAAATATGTTACAGGCTGTTTCCTAGTTTTTATTATAGTTAGGCTTGGCTGAGCTGGAGGATATAAAGCTAGGTTCTTCACATTACTTCCTCTTGTTATAGTCATACTGCCTGTTCGACAGCTTATATAAGCATCTGCAGTCGCTATCCAAGGTCTTCCTGATATTAGAGGATTTCCATCTAGTAGGTTTCTAGGATTAATAATCAAGAAATCTGTTGGGTATTCCCAAGAATCTATAGACACCATTACATCTTATAATGTCCCTTTCAGTTTAACAATTGATCAGTCAACAAGTTCTAGCAAAGTCGTAGTTGGATCTAAGGTTGTGATGCCAAGTCTTTGATAGGTTGTTGTTGTAAGAATATTAATGGCTGCCCCTAGATCGACTAATGCATTGGGAAAGGAACATCCATTTATTTTTACTATGACTATAGGGTTTCCTGGGTCCTCATATTTCACCAGTGTTTCTCTACCTAATAATAAATCAGACAAAGTTCCGACTACGTGGACAGTTGGTGTTGTTTTTATTTTCCTCATAGGCTTTTTGGTACACAATTCCTTAATGGTTTTTGCATAGATTGGAATGTCCTGAATAGCCTGGAGGAGGGGTATTTTTACACAAAGATTTTTTAATTCTCCCAGGAGATCGAAATTGGGATATTCGATTGGGCAAGGTATAATCAATATTTCTGGGAATGGTGGAGAAGAGGTAATAGTTTGATCATGGCTCTTTTGTTTAACTATATTCTCCATTTGAGGTGTTTGTTCTACAAGTAACGGTTCTTTTAATTGTATATTTTTATCACCCTCTGACTCAATTATCTGTCCAGACCTCAATTTGAGTTCATTACACTCTCTTAACTTAGTTTCCGGCTCCAGCCCTTCAATAATTTGTACCGACTGGACTGGTCTATTGTTGGGATTTGGGTTGGGCTAGGCTGGGAGCTATGGTCGTAGATTGGGTTGAGGATTCTGCTACAACGTGTAAGGTGTTGGTAGTGTAGGTTGAGGCAGGTGGATTGTTCTTGTTGGCTAGTTTGTAGGTCTTTGCCAGCTTGATTTCCAGTTTTGGTTTTGTGAAGTGGAGGGGGGCCATTGAGATGGATATGCATTGTTCTACCAGAATGGTGGAAAGTAAGAGGAATTTGGCCAACTATTGTTTTGATTTGACTGTTGGACCAAGGTGGCATAGAAAATGCTTGTGGTGACCAGTTAGGAAAAGGTGGTTGGTTCTGCCATGTAGCTCCTATGTATTACTGAGAATTATATTGCGAGGGTTGAAAGAATGAAGATGGGTCGGTAGGCATACCTGTTTGTCATGCTTGCCATTAGCGACACTGGTTTAACAGGTAGACTGGTTCTATTTCTTCCTCCACCTCCTTGAAGACTGCTTTTAACCCTGGGAGCGATGGACAATTTTCTTTAGTGCATATGGAATAGGTCTGTGCCATATCTAGTGGCCATTCTTTATGACTATGCTTCTTCCTGCATCGAGGGCAAAAAATCACCAGGTTTTGTTCTGCTTTGACCTACTTCTACTTGGCTTGCATGATGTCTAATTATGTTGTCAATGTTTCCATGATATCCATTTTGAAATCTTCCAATAGGTTGCCAATTTCAGTATGAGTAATACTTCCACTAGATATTTTGTTGTCCCTGGTGATCATATCGTGTTCTGCTGGTTTCAGTCTTGTACTACCCCTTGAGCACCTGATACACAAATCAATAACGTTAGCATAGTCTTCTTGATATATATCACCTTTACCCATAATATTTAATGTCTCTATCCACTGGTCTTTCATCCCCTTAATCAGCGTGGTTTTTAGCACATTATCAGGCAGAGGCAGATTTGCATAAGGAGACCTTTGGAGGTTATATTGGAAACGCTCCACATATTCTTCCTGTTTCACTAGGTCTTGCTATCATTTGGAATATCTCATCTTTTAGTTCTTTGGATTTGCAATAATCCTGATATTTTTTAAGGAAAGCAGTTTTCATTTGGTCCCAATCATTTATGGTGCCCCCACCCAGTCCCATAAACCAACACAGGGCTGCACCCTTTAAAGTGAAGGGAAACAGCTTTAGTTTTTGGGGATCGGTGGTGTAATCATAACCCCAACATAGAACGTCAAATTCAAATAGGAACGCATTCAAATATTCTGAATTGAGTCCATGAGAGGTGGGAATATTTTGTAGAGGGATAGCTTTCATGGGTGCATTGACAGCTGTGTCAACACTAGGATACTGTAATGTAGAAGTCTGGGGTGTTTGTGGATTATTGGCTATTTGATCAAAGATATGCCAGTACCCTTCCGGGTTCTCTAGAGCTAGAGAGTTATCCATAGGATGTCTAGAAGAGGTGGGAATGATCCTAACAGCACTCCCTTGATCTGGGACATTGGGTGTCCTTTGCTCAATTACTACCTGAGGGGATCTTGGTTCCTCTGTTTCCCTTGTTTCTCCTCCTCCTTCACAAATATTGCAAGAATTCCCTTCTTGTGAGGGAATTGGTTGTGAATTTTCAATATCTTGGAAACTCTACTCAGTCCCTTTAGTTTTACTATGGACCTCAGCATAGGCTACAGATGGTGAGCCTGTGGGCTGAAGGGAGACAGTAGGTTGTCTGGAAGCAATGGTTCGGGGACCTACTGATGGTTGAGATTCAGCTTTTCTTAAGATGTCGTCAATAAAAGTTGATCATCCAAGGGTCACCGGTCCCTTAGATTTTTCAAGTTTGGGATGTGGAATTGTATTGTTTTCTGGCCTTTTCTTCTTAGTCATTGATGCAAAAATTCAAATGTTTATTTCTACCTGAAATTCCTAGCAATTCTGCTGGAAAGCAGGCAGGGGAGCAGGCATTTTACTTGCTCCGTACTCAGGTTCTTACCTTCTGTTTTTTATACCCAGTTCTCTCTCAACAGAAAAACATCAAATACCTACTTCACTTTTCTATAATTGTGCTAAAAATCGGGCGGAGGAGCAAGCACTTTACTTGTTCATTACATAGGTTCTTACCTTCCGTTTTCAATACCCAATTCTTTCCCAACAACAACTATCAGTTATACATCACTCTTTGTGAAATGGTGACACTCTTCCTAGCAACGGTACCAAAATGTTGGCTGATAAAAGGTGTCTTTTAAAACTCCTAATTACCCCACATTAATCATCAACCCGCGCAAGTCCTTTTATTTCAAGAGTGTACACAATGTGTGCATGCTATAAATCTAGAGAGTAATGTTCTTTAAAATGTAGTATAGATTTTTGATACAAGAGTAAACGAATGCATCTAATAAACTCAATCCTCTACTAAAATCGTAATCAAATCTCACACAAGAAATTCAATTAACAATAGCATCAGCCGAGAGCATAGTAGCAATAACTCATCTCTTCTTAGTTGATTCAATATAAACCATACTCAATCTCTACGAAGCAATCAAAATGGAAACGATACCAATCTGAGAGTTCAATAGCGATAACCAAACTCTTACAGCTGATTAGATCAATACGATTCACTATCTAAATAATTTACTCTGTAATAAATGTAAATCGAATCAAGTGATAGTGCTGTAAAATATACAAAGAACATACACTACTTCAATACAGGGAAGTAGTAAATAGCGAATAAGGTAAACTCACAGAAAATAGGAAAATTATCAAACCAACCAAACTTGCGAGAATCAGAAATATATAACACAAGGAAGCAGTTTAATCCACCAGAGGTCGGGCCCTTAGCCACCAGCAAACACTGCTGAGCTACTTCAGAGAATACGAATGAACAGCAACTTCAATTATATATTAATCGTTGAACTTAAGTAACATTACAATATGGACGCATTCTGCAATAGCATGAGTCTGTAAATTAAAATTACAATTTGAAATAACAGAGATTGATCCCCTTTCTTCCTACAATCGTTTGCTTTTATAGTCAGAAAGAGGTAAAAGATAAATGTGATCCCTCAGGATCTCTCGATCCTGAGGGATTCACAACTGATTGTTATCTTCAGACACCTTTCCTATTTCATGCTGATCCTCTTGATTCATCCTTCGCCCTGTCCGCAACCGATGTGTTCCATTCTTCGTTTGTTGGTTTATCTTGTTCCATCATTAGGGAACAAAAACTATTCCTTTCATCGTTTTTCTGCATAAAGAGGAGTAAACGTTAGTTATGATAGCTAAATCTTAACTACGAGTAGTACATCTATTTCTTATCATAGTCCATCGATATGTTAGCATATAAAGATATGAAAAAGATAAGAAAAGAGGAAAAAAGTGATGAAATTAAGAGTAAATACATACCCATTTTGTAACTCAACAGTTATCTAGCATGAACCACACTAAATGCAGTTTCATTCTTTTATTGATTTATGAAACATGGTTGTTTTATAATATGAATATGAGCGCATAGGCATTAGAATCGTAACTTGCTATCCATTTTTATTATTTTATATACGTTGATGCAAGGTAAATGTAAAGAATGGTAGGCATGTTTATATCTATTTGGTAAATTTTATGCATAAATATGAATAGGCATGTACATGCATCTTCTAAAAAAAACCCTTTGCATGTTGGCCAATAAAGCTCAACCTAAGGAGGAAATAAGTTAGAATTCAATAGCGGTTTGGAAGAGTAATCAGGCTATATGAACAGAACTATCTTATCAAATTGGGAAACATCGCTGAAGGATTGGAAGTCAACGGAAATTTCAAGTTGAATCTAAATTAAATTCATGTAGAGATTAAAAGAGTTAAAATTGCCTCCCTTATATCTGGAAGGGGTTACCGGAGAAGGAAAAAAAATAGATTGTATGGCCTTGGAAGATAGAGACTAGAGGCATGTGATTCAATTCCATAGAGGTCGCAAAGATAGAAAAAAAAAAACACATTTGCATGTTGGCCAATAAAGCTCAACTTAAGGAGGAAATAAGTTAGAATTCAATAGCGGTTTGGAATATTAATCAAGGTATACGAACATAACTACCTTATTGAATTGGGAGCCATCGCTAAAGGATTGGAAGTCAACAGAAATTTGAAGTTGAATCTAAATTAAATTCATGTAGAGATTAAATTAGCAGTGAGTTAAATTGCCTCCCTTAGATTTGGAAGGGGTTACCAGAGAAGGAAAAAAAAGAGATCGAATGGCCTTGGAAGATAGAGACTATTGGGACACATGATTCAATTCCATAGAGGTTGCAAAGATAAAAACAAAAACAAAAACAAACAAACAAACTTTGCATGTTGGCCAATAAAGCTCAACCTGAGGAGGAAATAAGTTGGAATTCAATAGTGGTTTGGAAGAGTAATCAGGGTATACGAACAGAACTATCTTATTGAATTAGGAACCATCACTAAAGGATTGGAAGTCAACAGAAATTTAAAGTTGAATCTAAATTAAATTCATGTAGATATTAAATTAGCGGAGAGTTAAATTGCCTCCCTTAGATTTGGAAGGGGTTACCGAAGAAGGAAAAAAAAAGAGATCGAATGGCCTTGGAAGATAGGGACTATTGGGGCACGTGATTCAGTTCCATAGAGGTCGCAAAGATAGAAAACAAAGGATCTTTTAGAAGTGAGACTGGTTATGTTAACCAATTCTTTGCTAGTTTTAAGTTTAGGAACCACAAGAGAAAATAAGAACACATATAGTAGCCAGAGGTGTGCGTCCAATAACTTGAATCCGTATGAAAATCTAAAAATGGTATATTCTAGTTATTAACATAAGATAATGAATGAACACAAAAATCTACGTCTAGCACTCATTTAAAATTATAAGTGGAAGTAGCACCAATAGGGTGAAAGTGTAAATACAAATTTACATAAATATATGGCTTTGGTTGAGACCAAGATACAACTATACTCATTGATGTATTTATTGTAATAATTGCATATAATAATAAAGTAGGGAAATGGTTACATTAAAAATACACATGCACAGGTGTGTGATACATATAGTTTGAGAAAAAAATATACAGTAATTACACCATAGTTTTCATTATAATTGATAACCTCAACAGTGACATAAATAAGTGTTAAAATAAAAAACTTGGACAAGAAATAAAAGTAAAATTTATCAAAGGGAAAAGCCTCGATAGTTTCTCAACAGAGGAATTTGAAAACGACTTAATTGTTGTCTCACCTTTAAATTTAGAAATTATTACAGGATTACTTGAAAACCAACTCATGGGGTAAGCGACTATGATTGTAGCCTTCATAACTCTAAACAAGAAAATAAAAAATTAATGTTGTAACCTCCTCAAGCCAACAAGGTTTGGGAATAGAGAAAATATTATAAGTGCTAAATAGTATATTTCTCTCTAAACCGAAGAGTGGTAGAGAGAAAGAAAAAATAACATAGCAATTTTCTTCAAGTTCCAAAAGTAGAGCGCAGGTAGTCGAGAGGGAAATTAATAGTGACTGGCCTGTAGCATAAATGAATGAGGTCAAAAGTTGCGCTCCCCTTACTCCTCAGAAACCCAAAACAAAAGCCAAATTCAATTGGTGTTTGCATACCTACAGCAAGGAATGGTTTGATGTATAAGCACAGACATTCAAGTATTGGAAATCAAGGTTTAGTGAGTATAACAGCATTTCAAATAAAAAGAAAATACCTATGGTAGTAATGAGTGTTCTAGAAAGGGTTACCTTATAGGAATCATACTAGATTATCATTCCAATTGCATCACGACTATTCACTAGACAGAAGGAAAGGGATATGAAGAAAATTTAAAATAAATACAAATTATACAAATGCCTGCAACGATCTGACTCGAGGAGGTATCAAATCTTCCCATCGCTAACCAGATGATGCAAGGGTCATGGCGATTCTCTATATACATCTGGAAGAAAGACAAAAATTACCTACATATACATAATTATATACATTAACACGAACCGACGAGGAACAAAAAGGAAACCCCCGTGTATGTAGGAACATGTTGAAGCCCCGAAAATCGGGTCGACAACAAGGGGGATACCCACCCGGTCCGAACCTTGGTTGGTAGCTCCTTATCCGTTTGGTATAGCGGGTCCGACTGGGGATGACGGGACCAGTTTCCCGATCTGGGGGGGTGTGTGTGTGTGTAGAGTTGAATAATGTTGATCTAAGAGTACTTTAAAGCTAATCTAATTCAAATTCTTTAAACTAACTCTATGCTATTGTAATCTAATGAGAAACAACACATCTAATCTACGCTAACCCGAGATGTATATCTTCTATTATGTGATCTAAAGAGATTTCAAATAATAACTCGTAATAAAGATCATTCAGTTGTCATAAGAATATAAATCAATTAATATAAACCACTTTGCATAAGAAGTTAGGCAAAACAGTTGTGAATAGCATATCGCATAATAAGCTATTCATATGTCAGACATAAACAATACGACTCCACCATACAGAAGTGCCAAATGGTAACCCATACATTCATGCAATGACATATAAACAACTAAAAACTGTAAATCACTTCAAGAATATAAGCAGAAATGGTAAAGAGATAAAAGTACCATTTATGATTGGTTCCACTCATAAGCTTCAAGCAACAATGATTTATCTCTCCTTGCTCTAACATCTACTAAGATTACAGAAGTGAAACATTAATAGCAGATATCAAATGCAAACATTAATAAACCTTGATCCATCCATTCATCAAGACCACCTCCGAGGGTGCAAAAGTGCATGTTCTGAGGACGAGTTTTTGACAAATCTCAGGACCCTTCTCTAAATGCCTGAGAAGGGTTTAAATACTGCTAGCTAATTAACTTGATTACATAAATTTAGGATCCGGTTTTCAAATGACCGTCCTTCTGATAAAGCAAAACTATTTCTAAAAATTGAATCTGACTCTGAACTATTTCTGTATTTGCTCCTTAGTGCTGTAAGCAGGCAACATTCGACTGGGAAGAGTCGGCTAGTTGCCTTCCCCTTTCGTTTGTGCTATAAAAATAGAAGTAACAAGCGCTGGCACCACTTTCTGGTAAACTATAAGATTTTTTAGAGAATCTTCCTCTGACTGGGTGTATTCACTGCGTGTATACTTGGTAATAACTCAAATTTCCCTCAAACTGATTCTGCTTTTGCTATTTCGGTTTCTGTCCTAGCGAACGACTGGACGAGTTAAAGACTTTACTCTCTGAACAATTCTCTGGATCGAAAACTGCCTCCGTTCTTTATTCCGAGCTTTTCTGGTGTGTAAGCTTCAGGGTTTTTTGTAATCATGCTGCTTTTGTGCGCCTTTGATTCTAAGCTTTAGATGACCTATCGACATCACCATCTATTGAGTGATACTCTGGAATCTGTGGTCCTATCGTATGCGGCATCCATTTCTGAAGGGATTTCTTCTCTGTTCTCCGAGCATTGGCGCTTTCCCCTTTTCTTCAGATGTTTCCTCCACATTGCTTCATGTTATTTCCTGTTTTATAGTTTACGTAAAGGAAAAGAGTAATGGTAATAAAGATTGACAGGAAAGCTTTAAATCTTATGTATGCATAATTATGACACTCATAGCGAATTGACCCTTCGAAAAACAAAAAGCTGTCATTCTTGGATACTTTAGCGTACAATCATTAATTTCTTTTTAAGGCGCGCGCTTAATTTTGGTTAATGGATAACTTTCTTTGAATACTGCGCCGAGGAAAATTTGCGTTCATTGCAGATCGCAGATCGCAGATCACATTATAGCATCGCGGCATCGCAATATTGGATCATCGCAGATCGCAGATCACAGAAATTAGTCATTGTGTGCTACTTTACGCGATGTTGCGATATGCGACGTCGCATATCGGCCGTCGAATATTTCTTAAGTTTTTCATTTAAGAGCGCTTCATAGTGAATGCGATGCGATGAATTTCGCATCGCTTCTTCGTAGTTTATTATGTTCATAAAAAAAATGTTTCATTATTTTGTCGCGATAAAGTTTTAAGGAATCAAATACAAAAAAATGTTGATAAAACTGTTTGTTTGAATTTTTATTAAGGGTCCCCATTTGCTGGGTGTTATTGCTAATATCAAACAAAGAGGGGGGTTGTTGGTGGCCACAACAATGGCGATTCACTGGGAAGAACCAGTTATCTCTGATTTCCTATTGAATTTTAACTTCCGAAACAAAAAAATTTTCATAAGTCTAAACTTTGTTATGGACAGATAGAGTACATTATGCCTTATCCTATCAATGATATTTTGTTTCAACCTTTTTCTATTCCAATCGTTCGTTTCCTGAAGCTTAGTCCTTGCATTTACACCAGCCACTACTTGGTCTTTTAAAGATAAAATAAGGTCATCTCTGTGTGCTGTCTTTTTAAAATATGCTCATTTATCGTAGGTAGAGCCTCTGCTGCCAGCAGGCGTCCATAGCCTCGACAGGGTTACCTGTTACCCAGCAATGATCCTTTATCCTGCTTAAGGCTATTTACAACTTTTCAAAAAAAAACCCATTTTGACACTTTTTCTTTTTTATTCTCTAAAGAACAATGTCTTAGTTTGGTGGCCAAATTATGACACAGTCATTCACTTGATTTACACTTTTGTTGAACAAGTTGGCTCGTGGTGAGACCCCTTGTCTTTTGATTGCAACAATCTTAAGTCGTTGCCCTGTTTTGGTGGACAGTATTGGCAAAGTCAGCAAGTTATAATATCTGTGATCATGATAAGCCGGCTCATGATGAGACCTCTTATTCTTTGAGATATAGTGTTTTCTCGGATTGTTTCTTTGAATGCTGCGATTTTCTTTAGCAGGGAGGAAACCACTGTTTTTCCTTAAGAAAGCTCTGGACGACAATAATAGATTTTGAAAACAGCAGTTTTACAGAGAATGCTCATTTTATTATTAATACCTTTCATTGTGCTGATATAAAACAAATTTTTTGCCAAAGGTTGCTTTCATAAAATTCTTTGAAGTTGAAACTAGTATCATATCTAGGCTAAAGTTTAACTCTATCCGTCAATAATAAAGATCAGATTTTTCGAAAATTTATACTATTTGTACAAGCGAAAAATCAAAATCTAACAGAGAATTTGGTGTCCTTTTGTGTGAACTCCTGTAGTAACCATCTACAACTGGTTTTATTTATAAGAAAGAAGAAAAACAAAAAGCTATCCTACAAAAAATAGAAGAATAATCTTCTATGGAAAGTATATTTTCAGGATCTGTCCATTAAC
>APFE030149656.1:2687-36985 GCA_000404065.3 Pinus taeda | reverse complement strand
CAATCTTTGGTGGTCTCTGCTAGGTTTGGGTTCTCTGCCACAAATTTCTTAACGAATTGTGCATTGTAAGTCGCCTGCGGTTCAGGAAGATGATACATAAGCTTTAAATCTTGCACAGCGAATGATCCGATGAGCCCATGTCCTTGAACCTTGAATTGTCTGTTGTTCATCTCTGCATTGTCAAGTATCCACTTGATCATATCCGTATATGGTAGAATTTTGGGCCCTGCTGCTATCCGGTGAACAAATGAACATGCTAGCTCCTCTAAGGATGCCTCGGAAGAGCGTTGTGAGCCCGCGACAGTATCAACCTTCATTATTCTAGGATTTTCTTCTTCAAGCAGCCTGTACATGCTTTCCCATGTCGATATCCCTGCATCTCTGTTACAGGCTGTGTCTGTATACAAAGGCGCCATCTCCTTCGTCTTTTCCTTCGCCTTAGAGCCTTGAGCTTTATTTTTCTTTCCCATTTCTTCCTGCGTTTGGCTTTTAATCGTCTTAGCTCTTCGTTCCTGCAGATTACGAGTGAAATGGAAATGACTGATTAAGAAAGGTGATGGGAGAGTTTTAAATGCAATAGATATATCAAATATGCCACCTTACGTGAAGTAATTCTTTACAAAAGCACGCGTCTTCATTTCATTTAATAACTAACAACTAATTCATTTACTATCATTAAAAGCGCATGATCTTGAGTCAGATTATGGTAAGTGGCTTTTCTTTGAATGGTGTGCCCGAAGGATTCGTGATGAAGTGATTTATGATTTGCTTACGTAACATCGCAGATCGCGCCATCGCAAATCGCACCATCGCAAATCGCACCATCGCAGATTGCGAGAATATAATATCGCAGCGATCGCAACATCGCAGGTCGCAGAAGTTTGATGTTTGCCAAATCTTGCCAACTCATTTCTGCGATATGCGATCTTGCGATCGGTGTTATCGCAGATCGGTAAATCTTGAAGATTTTTCCTTATGAGTATTACTTCATTGCGATGCGATGTTATGCTTAACACGAGGGTCTTGCACATACTGATATTATAGAGAAATGGAGGCATTTCCTATCTTTTTTGCGACGTGGTTTTAAAGATATTTCCCTTATCGTAGACTTTAGGTTAAAAATATTCAAAAGACCTTTCTAAGCTTACGATGGTAACCTTATTTTGAAGAAAGGGAACTCTTGCTTTTTTCTTAAAAATTTAACTAAGGGTCCCCATTCATTTAGTATTTTGGACAACACTTAAATGAACAAGGGGGGGTGTTTCTGGCCACAACAGAACAATAATGAGTTGCATGCCCAGGGGAAACAAGAAAAACCTATGTACCCAGGTTGCCTTCAGAAAAAGGTGTCTCCAGGAGAACAGTTCAAGCTTGTGGAATCAAATGTAGGCGTTTAATAATTAAGGGAAAAAAAGTGCAAACATAGTGTTGAGCAAGATTTCCACCATACACCATCAATAATTCTAATGAAGGCAGTGAAGGAAGAACTAGTAAATTACTCAAAGAAAACCAAAATGTAAATATTAAACCAGGAACAATTATCGAAGCTAGGGGAAAAGGCTTAAACTAGGCAGCATCTCTTAATTGTGGGTGGAAACCCTACAAAGTCACATGCAGAGGTTGAGAAATAACATAACTTATAGGGGATTAAGTAACTCATCTTTCCTGTAAGTGACCTGGTTGTCATAAGAATATTATTTTGCATTGCGGCGCCCAGAGTAAGTGCCATAAATTAGCGAGTGAAAAAATAAATAAATAAATAAATAATAAAATTCCAAACACACAGGGAAGGGTCTAGACACAGTAGAGTAGGGTTATGAAAATTTTATGGTGACCATAGGATGAGTGTGAATGCATCACCATCGTTCGTAGCTACAAGGAACTAACAGCCATGTGAATTCAACATGGGCCAAGGCAGAGGTGGTGTGCTTCCATAAGAGAGACGAGACCAATGATTGTAGATTAAATATTTTAAACCGAAATAAGAGTGTAACATTAAATAACCAATAATTCACCAAAATCAAGTTATTAGTAGTGCTAGGAAAGCTATACATTCATTTCAAAGCCCATAACCAATGTGCATAAGGGATATCACCAAATTGATTATGTCAAATACATTCTACCTCGTGACAGGTGAGCTGAGGGGAAGGTTTGAAATAGTTATATGCTTAATTTTTAAGTGTTTAATAATACACCAATCATTTCAAATTATGAATTGATGAAACTAGCAAGGTATCATCTAGTGGATAGGGGGGATAAAAGTATAATAACCATCCAATGTGACCAGGGATATGTTTCCAAAGTAGAATAAATTTGACTAATGAAACCTATGGGCATAAATAAATAAATATATAAAAAAATTAGTGCAGTTAATGTCGAAACTAGACTTGTGATAGATAGTAACAGAGCCCAGGTTCAAAATGGGGCTTGAAGGAACCACCATAGTAAAAATTAGAAATGTACATAATTAAAATATAATTTAAGTGATGAAGTATTAATACATTTTTATGTTTGTATAAAAATTATTCAAGTGAAGCACACTACTACAGAATGGTAGAAGACCCTCCTCCATCTAGAACAACAGGAGAGGAATTATATGTTGATTTGGGGGATGAAAATACCCCACCAACATCATAGTTTATGGATATTATCATAAATCTGCAGCAGGAATTGGCTCGCCTCATAAACAACAACGAACATCTGCTAAAATATAGTGAGGAGTATGAAAGAATGATAAGAGAGTTGACTGAAAAGTCCAGTCATAGAGTAATAGAGCCAAAAGTAAAAAAAAGGAAGAGTGTGGAGATTGAATCAAAAAATTCTGAAAGTGGAGGTGATTCAAACAGGACCTATCCAAGAAACCATAAAAGAAAGAAGAAGGGGGAACTGCAAGGGGATTTTACGAAGATAAAACCCCCTACTTTTGATGGAGAGAAGGAAGAGGATGCAGAGGCTTGGCTACTCAATATGACTAAGTATTTCCAGTTGTACAAGTATGAGAACAATTTAAAATCCATATTGGCCATTTACTAGTTGCAAGGGAAACCTGCTCTTTGGTGGGAAGAGACCAAAATAATACATACCTTGGAGGAGAAGACAGTGTCCTGGGAGGAATTCCAAAGGAAGTTCAAGTCTCAATATCTAAATGAATGGTATTATGACAATAGAGGTAAGGAGTTCCAGGAGCTAAGACTAGGGCAGTTAACAATGGACGAGCTTGTGGCTAAATTTACCAATTTGTTGTGGAATGTCCTTTGTATTAAATAGGAGAAAGACAAGGTACAACAATTTTTGAACTGCCTACCATCCCCTTACAAAGAAAGGATTGAGTTTGAAAATCCTAGGACAATGGATGAGGCAGCAAGGAAAGGAAGGTTGTGCTATTAGTAATTCAAGAATCAGGGTGAAGGCTTACAACCTTGGCAAGGTAAGGACAAAAACAAAATAGTAATGGGGTCAAAAAGACAGAAACCCACTTATATTAAGAATGTTTGGAAGGACCACCAGCGGAAGAAGTTCAGTGAGGGAAATTTAAATCATCCTGCAGTCTCAAACTGGGTCAAACCCAATGGATCTAAACAATAAAAATATCGGTGGGATCAAGGAGAGAGAATGTTGGAGTGTTGGGGGTGTGGTGAAAGATGCCTAATGAGATATTGTCTGCATAATCCCAGATCCATTCAGAATATTCAAGATATCCATGAAGCAACAACCATGAATGACGTAGGATAAGTGTTGCGCTGGAGGACAGACAGGTTGAGCATCAATCTACCATGATTGAGATTGAAGGTACCATTTGAAACAAATCTGTGTCTATTTTAATTGATCCATGGGCTAGTTTAATTTACATTGGTCCCTAGCTTTTGGAAAAATGTGAATTAAAACCTCAAAGATTTAAAACTGCATGGTTGGTACAGTTAGCAAATGGCACAAAAAGAAAGGTAACTAGCCAAGTAAGACAGTGTCCCATCAATTTAAATGATTGTTCCACAAAACTAAATTTAAATATCCTTCCTCTAGGTTCCTATGATGTATTAATAGGCATGGACTGGATGGAGAAACATTGATTTGTTTTAAACTACTTAAATAAAATAGTAAGTTGTTTTAATCAAGATGGACAAAACGAGTTAATGAAAGGCATAACAAAATCAATATCAGTTAGACAAATTTCAGCTTTACAACTAAAAAATAGTGCAAGAAAAGGGTGCCAATTATATATGGTGCATGTGGAAGCTAATAAACAGTCAACATAAAATAAAAATTTAGAGACACTACCAATCATTAAGGAATTTCGAGATGTTTTTCCAGAGGAAATTCCAGGTTTACCTCTCGATAGAGATATAGATTTATCCATTGTGCTAGTAGCAGGTGCAACCCGAGTATCTAGAGCTCCTTATAGAATGAGTACATCAGAGTTATTAGAATTGAATATGCATATACAAGATTTATTAAATAAGTGCTACATTAGACCCAATGTCTCACCGTGGCGGGCTCCTGTGTTATTTGTGAAGAAATAAGATGGCACACTTAGAATGTGCATTGACTATTAACAATTAAATAAGTTAACTATCAAAAATAAATAACCACTTCCCTGTATTGATGATCTGATCGATCAAGTGAGGGAGGAAACTATATTTTCAAAATTTTATTTAAAGACTAGGTATCACCAATTGAGAATAAAGAATGCAAATATTCATAAGACAACTTTTCGAACTAGATATGGTCACTACGAATTTGTAGTGTTACCATTTGGTCTTACTAATGCATTAGCAACCTTTATGTGTTTAATGAAAAATGTCCTTAACAAGTATCTTGATAAAATTGTGTTGGTCTTTATATATGACATTTTAGTGTATTCTAAGAATCAAGAGGAACATAGGGAACATCTGAGATTAGTGTTACAAAATTTAAGGGAAAATCAACAATATGCTAAACTTAGCTAATGTGAATTTTATAAGGACAAAATACAATATTTGGGGTCATGTTATTTCAAAGGAGAGATTATCTGTTGATCCTGAGAAGGTTAAGGCTACTTTGAATTGGCCCGTACCAAGCGATGTGTCAGTTATCCACTCATTCATGGGAATCACAAGATATTATAGAAGATTTATAGAAGGATTCTCTAAATTGGCCTACCTTATTACACCCTTATAGAATAAGGGAATAAAATTTGAGTGGGCAACCAAATGTCAAGAAAGTTTTGATAATTGAAACACTTACTTATAGTGGCTCTCATTTTACAGTTTGTAGACCCGAATAAAGAATTTATTGTTTGCACAGATGCTTGTTAGGAAGGGTTAGGGGGAGTTCTGATGCAAGAAAATTCAGTAGTAGCTTATGAGTTCAAGAAGCTGAAAGCACATGAAAAGAATTATGTGGTATATGATCTAGAGTTGGTTGTTGTAATATATACTTTAAAAATGTGGAGGCACTACCTATTAGGAAAAAAATTACCTTGGTAATAGATCATATCAACCTGAAATAGTTTTTCAGCCAACCAGATCTTAATGCTAGACGAACTAGGTGGCTAGTTTTTCTTAGTGAATTCAAGTTTGATATTAAACGCATAAAAGGAAAAGAAAACAAAAATTGCAGATGCATTATGCAGACATGCACATGTTGTAATGGGGGTATTTTTTAGCAGTATTAGAACATATTTTATAGAGCATATTAAAAATTTCATTTTATAAGACCATAAATACCTGGAAATTCAACAGAAATTACAGCAAATAGAAATTCTAGGTTATGTAGACAACTCTGAAAAATTTTTAATCTATAGAAATAGATTGTATGTCCCTAATGTGAGTGCTTTAAAACATTTGATATTAGATTAATATCATAAGAAACCATATGCAGGACATCCTGGATATCAAAATATGATAACAACATTAAGAAAAGAAATTTTTTAGCTGAGCACGAAAAAGGAGGTGGCAGAATACTTTTCAAAATGTTTAGAATGTCAATAAGTAAAGGTGAAGCAACAACACCCCGCTGGACTGTTAAATCCACTCTCCATCCCTGAATGGAAATGGGAAATGATTTCAGTGGATTTTATTACGGGATTGTCAAAGACTAAACGATAACATGAATCCATCATGGTGGTGGTGGAAACTTTAAGAAAAAGTAGCACATTTCATACCGGTACAGTTTACTTATGGAACAACACATACCTACTAAGTGGGATGATTTTTTGCACTTAGAATAATTTTCTTATAATAACAGTTATCAAGCTTCAATAAAAATGAGTCCCTTCAAAGCTCTGTATGGCAGAAAAAACCACACACCTCTCAAATGGATTCAACCCAAAGATAGGATAATATTTGGGCCAGAGGCATTGCATGAAATGGAATAAGTGATGGGGAAAGTTAAAAAAAACATAGAAATTGCACAGGACAGGCAAAAACATTATGCCAATAGGAATAGAACTCACAAGGAATTCAATATTAGAGACCACTTTTATTTAAGGGTGAAACCAAGAAAAAGTACCTTAAGAACTGGAACTTGTACAAAACTGGCACCACGTTTTTGTGGACTCTTTGAGAGTTTAGACAAAGTGCGACCAATAGCATATCAACTGGCCTTACCCAGCCATATTAAAGTACACAATGTTTTTCATGTGTCTTTATTAAAGAAATATGTTCATAATAATTCTCACATTAATTGATTAGAATTCGGTACATGTAGAACTAGAAGGAGATTTTCTGGCAGAGCCACTTAACATCTTAGATCAGAAAGAGATCATGCTCCAGAATCAAGTCATCGTCCAGGTTAAAGTGAAATGGATTCACTTTACACCTGAGGAGGTAATGAGCGCCAGTATTGCAACAAGGATGCTGCAACTCTTGGGCTACCAACTTTACTTTATCAACCTGGCGTTCGTACAAACTTGGAGGTGATAGTGTTGTATACACAAGTAAAAGTGATGGTTCTTCCTATTGTCATTGTTTAGCTGGCGTGAGACCACTCAAGTTCCAAGCCAGAATTCTATGGAGTCAGAAGAAGCTTGATTATTTGATGAAAGAAAGGTAAATATACTCTAAGAGAGAGTTACTCTACTGTAATAATGGAGAAGGTCAACATGTAATGCTAAATCACACCATTTCCTAATTAACCACTAAGAAACTATGCTTGGCAGAAATTCCTAATCAACATGAAACAAATGCTACTATCTAAGTTATAGAAGTAAGAAGCATCAAACATCACTAATGTGCAAGTAAAGAGACTGAACTAAATCTGTTTTTGCTTTTGCCTTTTTATGCAAAATGAAGTATGAAAACCAATTGCTTTTGTGGATGTGGCAGGTGAATTAAGGATGTTTGAGGATGGCTAGAAGGGTTATGAGATGGTTGGATGGTGTGGAAGACCCTTGGGACGCTTTTGGTGACTTCCTAGAGGTTTTCCATCAATTTGGTCTTAAAACAGTCCATTTTAGGAAAACCTAAAGGATGTACTAGAAACCTACAAGATCCCCTATAAACCTACAGGATATAGCCGAGAGAAAAATGTGAGGTGTTGGAGGTGATGGAAGGCCTAGGAAAGGTGTGTGATGGGTGGAATGGAGTGGGAGAAGGTCTAGGATCACTCAGAAGCCAATATCCAAGATAGTAGATAGTTGGATTCGCTCAATGTGCTTGGAAGAATTTCTATGAAAAATTATGAAAAGCTACTGAAGGTGATGGTGAAAACAAGGGATGGCTAAGGTGGATGGAGTGGAAGGTGTTTGTTGGCTATGAAGTCTTAGTCTCCTCCTGAAGCACCTGCTCTATATAAAACATGTATATATTCCAAAAAGTTATGCAAACAAGAAACATTTTCATAGCATGAGGAAAGTTGTTGAAAGGAATGAAAGCATAGATGAGATCTACTGTAGAAATGGAGATGAAAAAGATGACAATGGAAATCTACCTTGCAAAACTAACCAAATACCAATTTAAAGACAGCAAACTCCAAAGCTTATAAAAGAACTAGAAATCTCTGTTTTTGGGGCTGCTTAAGGGTCCCTTCCTCAAGTCATGATCCCATAGGGAGGAAGTGAGGCTGAGACACCTGCTGACAACCTTATGGTGATCCTTTTTCCCCTACTAACCTGCTACTTGAAGTAAGGCACAAATGAAAGTAAACTAATAAACAACCAATCTAATATATACTACTTGTAACAGAAAAGCATCTAACAAGCAAATTAACAATGAAGCTATGAAACTACACTAAACATACATGTACAAGAAAGAGGAGCCTTGGCTGCTAGGGTTGGGCCCTAACCTAAGAGCTTCAGCCCTTTGAGTTAACTCAGTGCTGGCTCAAAACAAAACTCATTCTTATTACCAAAACAGTAAATTACATTAATAGAACTTTCACAAGTATTGTAGCTTGAAAATATCTTAGAGTTTTACAATAAAAATCTGAATCCTACTGAGGTCCTAGGCCTCTCTACTTATACAACTGAAGTCCCCAACAATTTCCTTAAAATTAGGGTTGTGAGGATGGTGACATGGTTGCTAGGGTTGTGAGGATGGTGACATGGATGGAGAGAAAGAATAAGAGTGTGAAGAACAAGGAATACTCAGGTGATGCTCTTTATTCCTCCCTGTTTCCCTTCTTTTCGAAGACTGAAAAAAATACTCTTGAAACTGATTTTGATTTTAATGGTGAGTGCAGGGGTGATGATGTTGGACAAGGTATGGTGATTGAATGATGAAGGGGGTGAATTTTATTGGCCTAGAAAGTCATTCATTTGCCTTATAACTGCCTCCTCTAAGATTTCTGGGTCACTGTAATTCTTACAGGATCATCTTGTAGGTTTTCAGGGGATCCTATAGGTTTATAGGGGATCTTGTAGAAAACACAGTCCCTTTGTAAACTGAAGCAATGGAGTGGAAAAAATGACAGAAATGGTGGAGGAATGAATGGTAATGAGTGGAAAAATAAAGATGTGAGTGAAAGGGGTCTCTTTGTGATCCTCCTTTCCTCCTTGACTGTCCCTCTTGCTAACCTACAAATGGAAATTTCATGATTTAATTTTCATGTTTTTTTTTAAAAACAACTAAGCTGCGTCTGAGAGGTTTTCACCCTATTTATTTGCCCTGGGTGCCTCAAGAGAGGTTTTCACCCAGGGATCTTTCTTATTCTCTTTTTCCTCTCTTTTTTTTTTGTTTTGACACCACTGAGCCGGCTCAAGAGGTTTTCAACCCAATGATGGGACTCAAGCACCTCATGGAGTTTTTCACCTAAGTCCTTATTTTTATTTTGTTCTTTTTCTCATTGATTTGATGAGGGAGGAGCTAGAACTTGCTCCACTATCATCATTGTTTTATTGATATCATCAATGAACTCTTGTTTTGATAAAAGTCTCTTGTAAATTTTCAATCGGTGTCCATTAACAAGAAAAGGAATGGCCTCTTCATATATGGTTCTGATTTGCACTAAACCATTATCATGGCATCTTTCCACAACATAAGGTCCTAGCCATGTTGCCCTTAACTTGCCCTTGAAGTCTTTATACCTAGAATCATATAGAAACTCCCAATTTCCTTCTTGAAATTACTTCTCCTTTATGTTTTTATCATGCCAGATCTTCCTCTGAAGTTGAACTAACTTTGTATGTAGGAGGACCTGCATTTTGAATTCATCCAAACCATTCAAGTTGAACAATCTCTCTTTTTGTGCACTGCTGAGATCTAGATTTAGTTCGGCTGCCATCCTTAATGTGTTATACTCAAATTCAGTGGACAACAAGGCCCTTTTTCCATAGACCAACTCATAGGGTGTGAATCCAGTGGTGGTCTTCCATGTGGTATTATAGGCCCAGGTGGCCTCAACTAGTCTATCTGCTCAATCCTTCTTGCTATTGCTTACCACTTTGGTCAAGATGCCCTCCAGTGCTCTGTTGGTCACCTCCACTTGCCCATTAGCTTGTGGATGATAGGGAGTGGAGGTTCTATGCTTGATCTTGTGCTAGCTAAGCAAGTCTTCAATCATGTTGGAGGTAAACTAGCTGCCTTAGTCTATGACCAGCTCTCTAGGGTACCCAAATTTGCAGAATACATTCTCCCTTAGGAACTCAGCCACCTTCTCCTTGTTGTTGCCTTAATTTCCTTGGTTTCAGCCCACTTAGTCAAATAATTAGTGCACACAATATTGTACTATTGTTTATTGGAAGGAGGGTCAATAGGCCTAATGAAGTCCATGCCCCACTTATCAAATGGCTTAAAAGTCACTTGAGGTTGCTGAGGAATTTCATCTCTTGGAGTAGGCCTTCCCATTATTTGGCATTGATCATACTGACTAGTATATTTTTTCACATCCTGATGAAGAGTGGGCCAATAATAGTCTACTTGTAACACTTTGAATGTTGTCCTCTTTGCTGCAAAGTGACCTCCAAAAGGCCCATCATTACAGGTCAGAAGGATGTCAAAGACTTCCTCTTCCCTGACACACCTTCTCAAGATTTGATCTATGCCAAGTTTGAAGAGATTTCCCCCAATCCAAGTGAAGGGGGCACTCTTCCTTACTATCTTTCTCTTTTCTTTGGAGGACAACTTTGGTGGGAACAGTGTTGATACCAAATAGTTTGTTATATCAGAAAACCATGGAGAGAGAACTGAAATAGCAAATAAGTGATCATCCAATAACTGGTCATCAACCATTCCTTCTTCACCTGCAGGCAAATTTACTCTAGACAAAAAGTCTGGAACAGCATTTTCCTTACCAGGCTTATCATCAATGGTTAGATCAAATTGTTGTAATAAAAGTAACCATCTTATAACTCGATCATTCACATCTGGTTTGTTCATTAAATATTTGATTGCAGCATGGTCGGTATGTACAAATGTTTGATAGCCTATAATATAATGCCTAAATTTGTTTAATAAATGCACAACAGCCAGGAGTTCCTTTTCGGTCACTGTGTAATTTAGTTCAGCCTTTGATAGATTCTTACTAATAAAATAGATAGAATAAGGAAATTTTTCATCTATCTGACCTAGGGCTACTCCTATGGCTTTATGTGAGGCATCAACATGAATATGAAAGGGGAGGGCCCATTTTGGGCCTCGTAGAATCAGTGCAGTGGTTAACTTATCCTGTAGGATGTCTAAGGCCTCTTGACAGCTTTTTGACCATATAAACTCTAATTCCTTGGCCAACAAACCAAATAAAGGAGAGGCCAACTTGTTGAAGTTATTTATGAACCTTCGATAGTATCCAGCTAACCCTAGGAAACTTTTGACATCTCTCTACTTTTGAGGAGGTGGGACCCTTTGGATGATAGCTATTTTGTTTGGGTCCACTTGCAGTCATTGCTAAGATATTGAATGACCTAGCACGGTCCCTGCAGTCATCAAAAATTCACATTTCTCTAGACTGAGAGACAGGTTCATTTTAATGCATTTGTGCAGTACTTTGCCTAGGTTAGACAGAGCTTCTTGAAAATCACAGCCATAAGCTATAAAATCATCCATATAAATCTCCACCGCATCATGGACTAATTCGGCAAAAACACTCAGGACTTCTCTCTGGAAAGTGGCAAGAGCATTGCATAAGCCAAAAGGCAGGACCCTATAGACAAAAGTACCCCAAGGACAAGTAAATGTGGTTTTATTGTGGTCTTATAGGCTAATCTGGATTTGGTTACACCCACTAAATCCATCTAGGAAGGAGAAAAACATTTTCCCTGCCAGTTCATCTAGCAGTTGGTCAATGAAGGTTAGAGGGAAATGGTCCTTCTTTGTGGCTTTGTTCAATTTCCTATAATCGACACAAATTCTCCACTTACCATTTTTCTTTGGAACTAACACCAAAGGAGATACCCACTCACTATCGAAGATAGGGTAAATGAATCATGCATCTAACATTTTTTGCAGTTCTTCTTTGACTATATATTTAAGAGTTGGATTCATCCTCC
This sequence comes from Pinus taeda, assembly GCA_000404065.3. NCBI lineage: Eukaryota > Viridiplantae > Streptophyta > Pinopsida > Pinales > Pinaceae > Pinus > Pinus taeda. The sequence continues at coordinate 25,086 of APFE030149656.1, read as the reverse complement.
TTTGGGGTTGTCGGACTAGCTTGTAACCTTCTTTGATGTATATGTGGTGAGTACACATTGAGGGGTGTACTCCCTTCATTTCTTTGTAACTCCAAGTGAAAGCTTCTAGATTTTCCTTTAGCATGTTTCATAACTTCTCTTCTTGGAGAGCAGAAAGAGATGGATTGATTTTCAAGGTTCTCTCTAGGCCGAATTCTATGGTTTTGACACGGAGTGGGTTGGAATCGGCCAAGCATAATTCAATTGGATGATTGTTCTAGGTTTCCTTTACTACTTCTTCTAAGGGCAATGAACTAGGAGTTGGACTTTGGAGTAGGTGTTCAATCAAGCCATCCTCATCCTATTGTCCACCCCCCATGGTTGTTTCTAAAGTATAAAGTTGAGTGGAATAAACTTCATATTCTTCCTCCTCCTCCAACCATAAAGGTAAGTCATGCTCTAGTGAAGGTTGAGCAGGAGGGTATAGGACTAACTGCTTGGACATATGCCCATTCTTGATGGTCATATTACCACCTCTGCAGCTAATGTAAGCATTAGCAGTGGCCAACCATGGTCTCCCAAGGATGAGAGGGTAACCAGTAAGCTTAGCCTTAGGCTGGAGAACTAGGAAATCTGCAGGGTACTCCCAAGAGTCAACGGAGACCATCACATCCTCCACAATCCCCTCAGGGGTTATTGTGGAACGATCTGCAAGTTGCAAAACTGTTGTGGTCTTCCTCAATGAACCTTGGAGGTTGAGCTTGAGCATTGGTCATCACATTATTGGTAGCCCCAAGATCAATCAAAGTGTGTGGGACAATGGTGCCATTGATGTGCACATCTACTAGAGGGCTTCCAGGGTCCAAATATTTTGGACAGATTACCTGCCCCAGCATTAAGTCGGACAATTTCCCAATGAAATTAATGGTAGGGGCATCCCTTTTTCGCCTTCCTAGATACTTGAAGTTGTTGGGTGTAGGAATTGCACTTAAGCAAACTCCTCAACACTTAATTGTCAACCCGGGGGATTCGTAAACTTAGAGACAAAGCACAGGCAATGCCAAAGATGGTATGAATTTTCCTAATAGAAATTCCTACTTTCTTAAAGAAAAGCTTTTAGAATCGAAAGAGTGAAAGATAACCGAAACATCAAAGTAATCTAGTGTTGGAACAAGAAAGAATGCATTTGCAAAGGAATCAAAATAAAAAGGCAATCACTCCAACTGATCAATTTTTAATTACTGAGTATATGTTATGTTTTTCTTTAGTAGAGGCACTTGGAAGTCTCGTAGAATGGGCCCTTAAACCTGCTTCTTTAGATATTTCCTTCTTGCACTAATCTGTCCTGCACTATCACGGTCTACTTGCACTAGTGCAGGAACAGAGGTTTATGCAAGAGGTATAAATGGTGTCTTTACCAAAGGATTTTTACTTCATGCAAGGGCTCGAACTTCTAGGGTTTAGAGCACTCAAATCCTATGACAAGAAACTAGTTCTTGCACCTGATCAGAGCTTCCTGCACTTAGCTATTAATTCTTAAAATTAGTGCTTAATTATGGAAAGTGTCAAATTAAATTGCACACATAAAAAGTGAATGTTTCTGACCTTAACATAATGCAATAATGAAGAAACAATCACTATACATTTATCCTGTCATAAGAATTTAATGAAAGAAAAGAATATTGCGAGAAGTAAGCTAAAAATTCTTGCTGCAACACACCAACGTGCACTGGTGCAGGTTCATTTCTCCCGCTTGGACCAGGAGGGGAAAACCAATCAAACAGAATTGCAAGAAAGGAAATATCACACCAATGTACATTGGTGTAGGTTCATTTCTCCTGCTTGGACCAGGCAGGGAAAACCAATCAAAGGGAATTGCAGGAAAGGAAATATCACACCAACGTGCACTAGTGCAAATTCATTTCTCCTGCTTGGACCAGGCGGGGAAAACCAATCTGAAATCAAGTGCGGGAAAAGAAATTGCAGGAAAAGGAAATTTATCTACTTCACACAACAGATCCGCTTTCACTCAGATAGGAATGCATGTGCTGGAAATTAAATCACACTTGACAATGTAAACACAAATTATAGGGAAACGAAATGGGGTAAACGTGCTGGGTTGGCTGGGCCCTAGCCAACCAGCGTGTTTCCCTTTTAAATAAAAACGTTGCTCAATAACTCAGATCAGACTCATTTGTTTAAAGGAACAAATAAGATTCGAAAAGCATGAGGTGGAGCTCCTTATTCCTATTAATTCACAAAGGCAAAGTACATCATGAAATACAAAGTCCAGCCCAGATTTGGGCGATAACAAAAGGTACAATCTCCCATTTAGAAACACAGTCCTGTTACCACCTCTCCCCCCTACATGCATAATCGCTCCTCCTTTTATAATATGTTTACATGATAATTAATCGTATCCTTTGTAAACAATCATGGGGATTTCATCCCAACTAATTCTAATTAAATAGAATATCAGTACAACCATTCCCCTATTAAAAAACTAGAGATTTAATACGAATTTTCCAAATCTGGGCGTTTTCTAGATTTCTAGAAAAAATGGTATTTTTAACAAACTGCCTCCAAAGACCTCTTCGTATCTCCTCAACCATTACGTATTTTGGAAAATGGCCCATGTTTTACTTATTGGGAAAAAAACCCATGTTTCAAAATTTTAAGATTCACAACAATCAGTGTGGAAATTGAGGAGTAAATCGGCTATCGAGAAACCGCTGCGAATTCGGGTGGAAGTTGTAAAATCTGAACTGGTACAGGAATGTGTGGTGCAAGAATCCTACCGATACTAGTGCAAGAGCATGTGGTGCAGGAACTTCACCTCTATCAGATTAGGCATGTAACCAACTTTGTAAACTTGCAAACACACAAACTATTGTTAAATATGCCTTTAATGTTTAAATCTCATTAAAACAAAGGAATCGCAAATACTTACTTATTATCTCTGAGAATGCACAAAACTATGACAATGACTCATCAAGCCAAACAAAAGCATGAGGGATTTAGAGTAAAAGGTGATATAAAGAAAGGCAAAACAGAGGCCCAACATCCCCCCATGCTGACCTTCTTGCATGTCCTCATGCAAGGAAATCAATTGTCGCGTTGTTGCTCTCTTGCAAAAAGCAAGATTAAAAACATTTATGGGCATTCGTAATGATGTTTCATGCAATTCTATGTGATCACATTTCCTACGCTAGGTAAATCTTGTTTCAAGAATAGAGTGTTTGTTGGACTCTTTGATTATTTATACTAATTTCAAGAAAATCTATCACAAGAACTACAATAAAAATACCAAATTGCAAGGATGGTGCGTGCTTGCGCTGATCTGCTTACGCCGGCTAAACTGCGCTGCTTTGCTGGCACTTTTTTGCTTGCACTGTTGTATATTACAATGTGATTGCACTAGTGCAAGCATAAAATCTGCTAAAAAAACAGGGAATTTTGGTAAAACGTGGGCTAGACTTTAACATGACTTCCTCAATCATACAAAAGGTTTGCTTCACCATCTCTTTGATGCTTCTGAGCATATCCTTTTGCTCTTTCTCCAGTAGATCTTGCAATAAGTTCATGGGGGAACAAAGAAGTGGGAAAAGGGAAAAATTCAAAATGGGAAGGAAGTATATTACAGGGATTCCAAGAAAAGTACCATCAAGAGGGCGTAAACAGAAGTGGGATAGGAAAACAAATTCAAGGGGTAAAGTGGGATTTACGAAACGGATGGGAAGGTAATCATTCTGGGATTGAAGAGGAAAACTAATGGGGAATTATGAAAATGGGATATGAAGAAAGGTAAAAAAAATTCTGGAAGGTCTGCCTGCTAACCATGTCACAGTTCTAATGAAAATATCAATTGTAAGAATGCAACAAGATTAGGTACAAAAAGTAGAAATTATAGACAAAAGAGTATGGTACATACCTGTTACCTTGTCCCAAATGAATTCCTTGTTTTGTTTCTGCCCAAAGTCTTATAATGAAAATCAAATTTTGTTGAAAAGGTGCAATCTCAAAATAACTACCACAAGTTCATGCACCTACTATAGCAATCTTGTACCTAGATTATGCAGTGCATATTTAGAGGCAACCACCATTAATACACATTGTTGCCAACCAGCATCTTGTGAGCAGTCATCATTGAGTAATTCATCACTCTAAATACCATGAAAGTCAAAATGAGTTATGATGCCAATTAGCAACGTCTTTATTGAACACTCTAAATTCCATCGTCATTCGGATTCAAACTAAATTTCCTCTTAATATAGAACAAAGAATAACCTTTACTAAGGGTACCACATCCTTAAAGATTCTTGATTTTTTAAAGATATAACTCAAAGCATCATGTTCAAATCGTCTTTAAAATCATTGTCCAAAAAAAAGGATAATTTTAGGGGAAGAGAAAGATAGCCAAGCAAATCATAGTATGCATTTTAACTTTAATACCACAAACATAGCCCTGTTACCCGCAGGTGTCCATAACCTCGACAGGGGTGTCTTTTGACCCATCGAAATGTCTTTATCCCACTTATTAGGCATGGATTCAGAGTTATCTTATTTTAATTTTAGATGAAGGCCATTGTTCTGGCTTGGTAACCAACTAATGGCAATGCCACTCACAAGAAGTAACATGGATGAACAGGTCAGCTCGTGATGAGACCTCCTGTCTTCCAACTTTTTGGTTGAAATCCATTACTCTGGCTTGGTGACCAAAAGCAGTAATGTCATGCATGCTAGGTCTCATGATTGTGGTAGGTCAGCTCATCACGAGACCTCCTATCCTCCCCTAAATATTTTGTATACTCTGATTATGATTAACCTAAAAGGTTACTTAATAAGTGGGGAAACAGATCTACTCCTTAAGAGTACGAGATGGCATGAAAAATTTTTGATGACTAATCATTACTGACTAGTTCCTCTGCCCCAAAGACTTATTAAATATATCCCAGATAATGACTAAAAGACTCCTTGAATTAAGAATGCTAGTGTTCTCATGAATAGCTTATTATGATCTTAACAAGAGTGGTCCTCCATAGAGGGTTCCCAATAGTACCTTCTAAGGGAAACTGAAATCATATATATCAGATGACAACTTCTTAGAGTGATTAGTCATGGTTACTTTGAAAAATCATGAGGTATTAGAGTGAATCATACTCAAAAAGATGTGTCACAGATGTGTGTGTTAACAACCAATGCGGATCAAAAGTAGTTTTAGTGACTACACTATAAAAATCAAAAACCCTAATAGCATCTTAACAGATTTATTCACCTACCCTACTTTACCTAAGAGGCGGAAGGCTTCCTTTTATGTATAGGAATACTTCCAATGAAGCCATGTGCGGATCAAGTGAAAATATATATTCATGCTCAAATTTATCATACAAACTTGAAAGTGTGCATGAGCATGAAAAACCAACGAATGTAAATGATATGACAACAAGAGTTTTAGAAGAGGATAATGTTGCCTTGCTTGAGTAGTTGTTTGGAACCAATGTTTGATGTAATCATGGTAGCCTTGGTCCATTTGTTGATTTGGCCCATGCTGCACATCTTCTTCTTCCTTGTCATGTCGATTGTCCTCCTTAGGGCGATTAGTCTCTTGATCACATTCTAGATCTGCTGATAGACATGTCAAGAACTTTTCATTCTCATGTTCCAATGGATATCCTTCATTGATTATAGTGCATGATTCATTCGTCTCCTCAAAAGAGACTTCTAAATCCTCTTGTGATGGTGGAGAAATGGACAAATCATTGACTATTGTCAAGAAGTTTTCTTCCTGAGAGGTAGAGATCAAGATCCCAACAACTGCTAGGGCTTGAGAGAGAACCTTCATACTTGTTATCATCTTTAAGTCCATATGGTTGATTGATAGTCCCTGTCTTTACACACATATTAGTAATGGGGGTTCTTACAACACCCCAAAAATGATATAACGTTAAAGATTAGGATCTGAAGATAATTGATTTTAAAAGTTATTGGCTGAAATAAAGCTCACCACACTTGCATAAAAAATACAAAAAGATAAAGACAGACTTACCCCTATTGCATCAACAAGAAATTCTTACCAAATCAAATCACCTCCCTAGCAACGGCGTCAAAATGTTGGGTGCAGGAATTTCACTTAAGCAAACTCCTCAACACTTAATTATCAACCCGAGGGATTCGTAAAGTTAGAGACGAAGCACAGGCAATGCCAAAGATGGTATGAATTTTCCTGATAGAAATTCCTACTTTCTTAAAGAAAATCTTGCAGAATCGAAAGAGTAAAAGATAACTGAATCATCAAAGTAATCTAGTGCTGGAACAAGAAAGAATACATTTGCAAAGGAATCAAAATAAAAAGGCAATCACTCCAATTGATCAATTTTTAATTACTGAGTATGTGTTATGTTTTTCTTTAGTAGAGACACTTGGAAGTCTCATAGAATGGGCCCTTAAACCTGCTTCTTTAGAGATTTCCTTCTTGCACTAATATGTCCTGTAGTATCATAGTCTGCTTGCACTAGTGTAGGAACAGAGGTTTATGCAGGAGGTATAAATGGTGTCTTTACCAAAGGCTTTTTATTTCATGCAAGGGCTCGAAATTCCAGGGTTCAGAGCACTCAGATCCTATGACAAGAAACTGGTTCTTTCACCTGATCAGAGCTTCCTGCACTTAGCTATTAATTCTTAAAATGAGTGCTTAATTATTGCAAGTGTCAAATTAAATTGCACACATAAAAAGTGAATGTTCCTGATCTTAACAGAATGAAATAATGAAGAAACAATCAATATACATTTATCCTGTCATAAGAATTTAATGAAAGAAAAGAAGATTGTGGGAAGTAAGCTAAAAATTCTTGCTGCAACACACCAATGTGCACTGGTGCAAGTTCATTTCTCCTGCTTGGACCAGGCGGGGAAAACCAATCAAACGGAATTGCAGGAAAGGAAATATCACACCAACGTGCAATGGTGCGGGTTCATTTCTCCTGCTTGGACCAGGCAGGGAAAACCAATTTGAAATCAAGTGCAGGAAAAGAAATTGCAGGAAAAGGAATTTATCTACTTCACACAATGGATCCGCTTTCACTTAGACAAGAATGCATGTGCTAGAAATTAAATCACACTTGACAATGTAAACACAAGTTACAGGGAACGAAATGGGGTAAACATGTTGGGTTGGCTGGGCCCTAGACAACTAACGTGTTTCCCTTTTAAATAAAAACGCTGCTCAGTAACTTAGATTAGACTCATTTGTTTAAAGGAACAAATAAGATTCAAAAAGCATGAGGTGGAGCTCCTTATTCCTATTAATTCACAAAGGCAAATTACATCATGAAATACAGAGTCCAACCCAGATTTGGGCGGTAACAAAAGGTACAATCTCCCATTTAGAAACACAGTCATGTTACCGCCTCTCCCCCTACATGCATAATCGCTCCTCCTTTTATAATATGTTTAAATGATAATTAATTGTATCCTTTGCAAACAATCATGGGGATTTCATCCCAACTAATTCTAATTAAATAGAATATCAGTACAACTGTTCCCCTATTAAAAAAATAGAGATTTAATACGAATTTTCCAATTCTGGGTGTTTTCTAGATTTCTGGAAAAATTTGTATTTTTAACAAACTGCCTCCAAAGACCTCTTCATATCTCCTCAACCATTACGCATTTTGGAAAATGGTCCATGTCTTACTCAATTTCCTATACTGGGAAAAAAACCCATGTTTCGGAATTTTGAGATTCACAAGAATCGACATGGAAATCGAGGAGTAAATCGGTTGTCAGGAAACTGCTGCGAATTCGGGTGGAAGTTGTAAAATCTAAACTGGTGCAGGAATGTGTGGTGCAGGAATCCTACTAGTTCTAGTGCAAGAATGTGTGGTGCAGGAACTTTGCCTCTATCAGAATAGGCATATAACCAACTTTGTAAAGCTACAAACACACAAACTATTATTAAATATGCCTTTAATGTTTAAATCTCATTAAAACAAAGGAATATCAAATACTTACTTATTATCTCCGAGAATGCACAAAACTATGACAATGACTAGTCAAGCCAAACAAAAGCATGAGTGATTTCGAGTAAAAGGTGATATAAAGCAAGGCAAAACAAAGGCCCAACAGAAGCACTTCTCCTTAATCAACTTATTGTAAATAGGCACATCTTTTATTGCTTGGAGAAGTGGAATACTTACACATATATTTTTTCATTTCTCCCAGAAGTTGAGTCTCTTCTAGGGTAGGCTGGAGTGGTTAAGCTAATATCTCAGGAATGTGTGGATTTAATTTAAGATTTATTTCCTATCTTTCTTCCTTGACCTCCCTAGGTGGAGGTGGAGGTTGGTTATCCAGGATAACACTCCCAGATCTTAGGTTAATCTCCTAGATTTCTACACATAAGCTGGATATGATGTCTCTCCACTGTATACTTGTTGAACCTGCCTATTGTTAGGGTTCATATTTGGTTGGATAGGAATCTAAGGTTGCTTGGGTGGAGCATAGTGCAGAAGATGTCGTTGGGCATGTGGTGGAGGCAATAGAGCTGGAGCATTGTTGTATTCGGGCCTCCACCCCTGGGGCGGTGCATTCCACTAAGGTTGTGGCAGAGCATAAGGTTGAAATGACTAGTTGGCTAGCTAGGAGTGATACTGAGATGCAAAGGACCAAGGAGGGGGTGTTGACCAAGAAGGATGAGAAGGGGGTTCCCCAAGAAGGTATGGTTGTGGTTTGGTTGGGGTTGTAATATACATGGGACAACCCTTGCATGCCCTGTTGGTATGGTCTAGGCCCAGCAGGTCTCCTTTGGTTAATATAGCAGAGCTGCTTAGTGACCCTTTCAACTCCTTGATATACAACTTTGAGTCTAGGCAAAGAAGGGCACTTGTCTGTAGAGTGGTTTTCTTCACAGATTGAGCAAATTTCAATAGAGTTCAATGGACATTCATCCCTAGAATGCCTCCTGGTGCATCTAGGACAAAAAATGGCCAAGGCTATCTCTACTTCCTCCTACTTCCTCTTAATGTGGATGGTGTCCATTTGCAAGGCAAGGGTTTGCAGCATCTCACTTTTGAAATCTTCCAGCATGTTTCCAATTTCACCCTTGATGGATGAGTTGGAAGACAATGTACTGACCATAGTTTGACTACCCCTACCCTTTTTCTTAGCTACCCTAGAATGGTTTCTAAAGACAGTCTTGATATCCTCATAGGGTAATTGGTAGATATCTCCTCCTACTAACAAATGTAAGGTATCCAAAAGATATTCCCTTACTCCCCTAAGCAAGACCAACTTTAGTGACTCAGGGTCAAGTGTGCACCTAGCCCTTTTGTAACTAAGCTGGAATCTTTCTTCGTAATCCTCTAGGGATTCATCATTTCCTATGGTCATCTTGAAAATTTCTTCTTTAGTATCCTTTGACCGACAATAGTCACAATATATGTTGTTAAAGGCTTGCTGCATCTAAGCCCAAGTTGTGATGCTATCTCCAGGTAAACCCATGAACTAGCACAATGTTGCATCCTTGAGGGTAGATGGAAATAGTTTTAACTTTTTCTCATTATCTGTATAGTTGTAGGTTTGGCATATAACAAAAAACTCAAATAGGAAAGTGTCGGGGTCCTTTATGGTCAGGCCATGTAAATGAGGTAGGGCAGAGGGGCTTATATTTTTCATCTTAGTGTCCCCATTGGTTTCCTTGATGGGGAAGGCTTGTTGAACAAGTAAATCCCCTCTGCGGACAGAGGCGATCCCACTAGCCCAACATGGGTCTAACAACAATCAATCAACGCTAACACGCAGGTTCCTAATTGCAAATCAAAGATCGATGATGATGGCCTACCTGGATTCCAATGCTAGTACTTGTAGAAGAATCGTTGCTCCCCTTCCTTTGCTCCGGCTGGTCACAATCCCCACGATCCTCGTGAACGGACACCTGCACATGCAAAGAACGACACTAATACAAGCATAAAATCCAATAGATGCAACTATATATCAGTCAGAAAAGATATAACTCAATCATCATTATAAAGACACATGAGTGGAACCATAATGATAGTCGTCTATTAATGAGTAAAAGCAGAGAAAGATACAACCAAGGTTCTGACGTTGAACATATTCTCTGACTGGGCAAGCAACTACATATGCCTTGCAAAAGACCTTCTCGCTCTCAAGATTCCGGCAGCATAGCCTCCCTATGCTTCACAATTCTTACTATCACTCTAGCATTACTTCAGCACTCACAAAGACTCTAGCAAAAACTAGCTTGTCTAATGCATGAGGACAGTCATTTATAGATGGAGAAGGGAGGAAGATACAATGTACCAGAACGCCCATTATGGATTGGCATTATCCCTGAAAAGCTACTCAGGATAGTTGTCATGGATAAACAATGACTCTCGACCTCTATCTTGAGGATTTTTCCCTCAAAGAACTTAATGATAAGAGGGGAAAAAACATATGGGTGCGCGTTGGCCAAAAATCATAACCAATTCTAGGTGGCGCGAGTGTTGCTCTAGGACAGAGCGCCAATGGGCGCGCCCCCTTTTGAGGATCTGAGTCATTGGCGTGGGTAAGACACTGTGTACCTGCGCCAATGGAAAAAGGGCACTTTTCAGCGATAATTTGCAGAAGGTGTCTTCGGGGAACATGAAGTACATACTCAGGGGAACATAATGCAAATGTTTTTAGGTTATGTCACTGGTCACAGGTCCCGAAATGTATCCTCCAATATATGAAAACATGGGTAACAGGGACGGTGACCAACGGTGACAAATTACTATGTAACATCGTCGGTCCCACATCTGCATAACATAGCATTTGTCATTAGGACATGTACATGAAAAAATAAAAAACATCATAAAAATAAAAATCAAAAAATGAGATCAAGTGTCTTACCAACATCGTCCCACTGCTCTCCAGCAGGCAGCGCCATGTCTGCATCTCCACGAAAGTCTATCCCGACATAGGGCCAGTCCTCCACAAAGATAGTCTGCCTCTCCAACCACTCTCGGAAATACACTCCCCATGCCACTGGTCAACCGCCACCTCCTCGTGGCATGACTTGACCCCATCATGTGGCCCTCGTCTCTCAAGGGTCTCTAGGTGGGTCCAGGACCATATCTTGTAGCTGTAATGCCGGCACCCGCTCTAGCATGAGCGGGACTAAGATCGACCTGTAACCAAACTGCTTCGACTCACCTCGTCGGCAGTTAGTCAGTTGTCTTTTCATGCTTGTTGTTATTGCTGCTACCCAATTGAATATGGTTGGGTTTAAACATTCAAGAGCCAATCAGAGATGGGCCTTCGAGGCCTCGTGATTGGCCAAGGAGCCCGCTGCCTGAGTCACCATGAAGAGTATGGTCCGAAGGATGATGTCCTCCACCGTAGGGATTTCCACCTTCCCACTCCGTGTCTTTCGTTCTCGTGGGCACACCTGAGCCATCAGCATGTCTAGAGTATCACCGTCGGGTCGCTGCCCCTCCAGAATAGGCATCTCACCTTGGCGTGACAACCCGGTCAAGAAATAGATATCAGTAGAATCAAACTCGATATCGTGGCCTCGGATCACAAATTTCCCATCAGTGGGATTCCAGGCCCTGATTAAGAACTCCAGAACGTCAGGCTGTGCTCGCAGGCGCGGGGTTAGGAAGAATTTGAGCAACCCGCACGTCCGCATTGCATTTCGGCACCCAGCATCGGCAGAAGCTGTTATGTCCTCGTTATCATGAGCGCGTTCTTGCCAAACGAACGCCATTATACCCTGCATAATCAAAAAATATCATTAGGGCCCTGTTCATAAAAATTCATACGTCCATTTATTAAAAATTTTGTTGCGCGGCGTCAGCGCGAATATTTTTAAAACAGTCGCGCTGATAATGGCACCCTGTGTTGATTTTTACCGGGTCAGCGCGGAAGCACATCACTTTTTCGCGTTGATCCGGGAGTGGTTAGTGGAAATATTTCTCGATCAGCGCGGACCCGATAGGGAAATCCGCGCTGACCGAGAGCGGAATGATCTTCAAAAAATCCGCTCAAACCACCACTTCCCACCATTACAATGCAGTAAAAACACTTCAAAATGGAGCGTAAGGAGAGATGAACCTACCTGGTACAGGTTGTTGGGCCTTCGATGCTCGTACCGGGTGGAATTTGGCTCGTCAACCTCACAGCTCCAAAGCTCCAAATGGTAACAATGGTAAAAATTTTGGTTTACCCTCCAATTTATGGGAAAATTTTGGAAATTAAATATTATTTTAATCCATATGGGTTTTTAATAGTGGTTTTTTACCATATGCTTGGTTCCAATGTAATTTTACTATGTTTTTATGCATGCTATCTATGTTATTTCGAGCAGATTTACGCGTGTAGTGTTCCTTGTGCAGATTATCATGCTGGTGGAAATACGACAGTTTTATACACACTTTCTTCTGAAACGTCGGCTTTAAGCTCTTTTTCGACGTGAAATAAGAAAAGATTGTCGAGTCTCCCTCTCGACTCATCAAAATAAATGAGAGGCAGTCATCTTTTAAAGCTCTTTTTTCGACCGTTTAAACTTAAAAAGATCGCCGGATTTTTGTCGTTTCGAATTCGTTAATGGTCACGGAGCGACGTGATTTTGATCGCTTTTATACTTTTTCAGGTCAAAGTCACTACTTACGAAAAGTACTCCTCGGTCGTAATGGCCGGGCGGTTATTTCGAGCATAGTTGTATACTTTTTTGGGCTCGAGAGACAACTTTACGAAAAAGGACACCCCTAGAGTTTCATTTTCGTTGTCTTTTCAAACTCTCTAAATATGAAAAGACACTGAGTTTTTCCTTTGTAAAACTCATTAAAACTCTAATGACATCGGGTTTCGTCGTGATGACGCATCTCAAGCATATGCTATCCCTGTCAAGCTTGCCATCCAAAAATAACTGGGGTACTCGCCAGAAATGGTGGGGGAATAAAGGAACCGTAATCATCGTCGTGTCGGCAGTATGTCGCTCTTGAATATGGCACTTGTCTGCATTCATGTCTGGATGGGGACATCTCATCTTGTTTCACACTTGCCTCCATGGGTTTGGGTTATCCTGTTTGACCATTCATCTGCTCATCGTCTTGTCGTTATGACCCCTGATCATTTGATATCAAATACTGCCAAATCCGTTGTTGTGCCGTCGATATGTGCAAGAGAATTTGACCTCTGCAGAATACTCAACCTCCCTTTGATATCTCACACAAAACATTTTATCCCTCTCTGTCTCGTGTCGATGATGTGGGAAACATTATGGCCCACCTTCGATCAAGATCACTTCCTGTCGACTTCAGCTCATTATCCAAGAAGATGACCCAGAGACTCCCTTCAGGTGCCTTAGAGCTTGCATGCCTCAATGGCAGGTTCTTCGTGTTCGACGTGAGGCTTTCATCATTCGCCTCTGATCGAATGATTCTACGAGTGTTCGACATCGGCTCACTGATTCGCACGCCGTGGATTGTACCTATAGTACCTTGAGGACTATCGTCATTATTGGTGGCACCTCTCGCGTCTGTTAACAGTTTTCATCATTGGCTGGTAATCAGACGATGTTCTCGCATGTTCGACTTCAACTCCCATATTTGCATGCTTGAACTTGTACTTTGTTCGGGTCGAGTTGGAGCGCAAGACCCCGGATTTTGCATATTGAGATCTGGGCTACATTTTGTGGATTATTGTCATCACTACATGACTCATTCATTGGATGGTTGCGACCATGCCTGAGTCCATTCATTGATCCTCATTGAATGGCTGCGTCCATACCGAGGATCTAGTTTTTTATGTACTCTGCTATGGATGGTTGCGTCCATACCATGTACATCATGTATTTGAGCTATCAATTGTACTACGTGCAGGTTCTTCTTGGTGGTGTTCAAGTTCGGCCAGTTCGGTAAAGAATTTCATCCCTCCCACTCTCTCGGGCTTCATGCTTTAGGGGGCATCTGTTACACAGTAATTTGTCACTGTCTCCTTGTCAGTCCTCATATTGTGTCATGAGATCAAATTAACCATGCTCATGCTCTCTAATGTGTCCAAATGACCCACTTCACCAAAGTTTCCTCTATCATCACGACTGTTTTAAAAATAAGCGCGCTGACGAGCGCTCCTAAACAGACTCAATGCGCTGCCAACGCGGAAGCACACGAATTTCTCGCGCTGGTCGAATTTCATGTGACAGCGCGCTGTTCCTTATATATGATCGCATCGACATGACTTTCCTTGTTATTTAGCAGCGATGCCAGCGCTCCAGTGCAGTTATGCACCCGCGATGATCCAGTTTGGGCGAATTTGTTCTAACAGCCGGCCTTCCAGATGACTCCAAACCTGGTTGTTGGCCTTGTAAATGTCGCCCTCCCTTCTCTGGCATGTTTGTTTCGTCATTTGAGCCACCTTCTTTGGAGATAAGCTCATCCTCACACCATTCATGGAGACTCCTTCTCCTATTTAAGCCTCCACCATTGCCATGAGCTGCTAGTTTTTTGAATTGATTGTGTTTAGAGCATTGCTGATAGTGTGTAAGCTTGATAGGCAGCTGGTGTGATAAGTGTGGGATTTCTATAGTACTTAAGGAAGGTTGTGAAGTGTTTCCATATTGTGTAAAACTTGTGTGAGAGAGAGAGTTGTCTTGGGATATCTACTTTCAAGGGTGAATGCTTGAAGGACTTGCTGGCTGGACCCAACCAAAGGAGGATCTGACGTCAGAACTTGGTTGTATTCTCTTTTGTTTTATTAATAAGATAATCGACTATCATTATGGTTCCACTCATGTGTCTTTGATTATGATATTTGAGTTGTATCTTTTCTGACCGGTACATAGTTGCATTTCCCGGATTTTATGCTTGTATTTGTCTTGTCCTTTGCTTGTGCAGGTGTATGTTCACAGAGATTGTGAGGAGTGTGACCAGCTGAAGTGAAAGAACGGAAGAAACAATCCTTCTACGAATATAAGCATTGGATTCGAGGTAGGCTCTCATCTTGGCATTTATTTTGCAATTAGGAACCTGCGTGTTAGCGTTGCTTGATTTTTGCTAGACCTCAGTTAGGCTAGAGGGATTGCCTTTGTCCGCAGAGGGGATTTACCTACACAACACTAACAAAACAAGTAGAAATGTTAAGAATGCAAGATGAAGGAAAATAAAATGATGATATTTGTGTTGCAGAATCACATGATGTTAAACATTGTCCATAATTACCAAGGTTGAAGGAAGTTTACCGAGAGGAAAATGGAGCAAGTCAATTGCCAATGCAGCTATGTTATGTAGCTCCAAGAGGACCATAGAAACCTATTCAGCCTGATATGATGCAAGAGCCTAATTCAAAATTTCAATCTTATGCACATCCACCTCAAAGTAATTGGAACACACTTTCCTTGGCAACCTTGGCCATCTCAACCCTAAAACCAATCTTGGCAACAAGGTTGGCAAGGAACTTATGGGAGCCATCCACAATATCTTCAGTATCTTCCTCAATATCCTCCATACCAAAATCCATGTTATCCTTACCATTCACCTCCACCACAACCACAACCCCATCCACAGCCATCTCAAATATACACTCCCACTCAACTACCTGTAACACCATTTCCAAACCCACACATTGAAGTAGCTCAGCCCACTTATAATGATGATGTACAACATTTCCAAACATCTCCTCTTGAGCTCAATGGTATTCACCATAGCTCAGGAAGATTATTACACAAAAAGTGATTCTCTTGATGCCATTGAGGAACAACATGCAGAGAAAGAAGATTTGAAAGAGAAGATCAAAGAATCATGGGTTGCACTAGATGAAGAGCAGATAATAAAATCAGAGATTGAGAAAGTTCCCTCATGGTTACCATCAAATCCTCCATGTATTCAAGAGAACAATCATCAAAAATAGGAAGATTTGAAGGTCATGGTAGAAGAAGACATGAAGAATTAGCTAGACAAGCAAGAAAACCAAGGACATCAAAGTTATATTTAGGTTTGGTTCCAGAAAATTAACAAGATGGAGCATCACTCTCTTCTTTAGCTATGCTTGATCCTTTCAAGTTCAAACCATTTGGTCTCTGAAATCCAAGTACATGTCAAATCATACATTTGAATCCTATACATCATTTTGTCTGTCATCTTGATGTGCACATGGCTCCATTGGAAATATTCTTACACTTGAAAGTGATTTTGTTTTTCAAGTAGGGTAGAGTAGAAAAAAAAATGAAAAATAAAAGAAATAAATAAAAATCTCAGTTGAAAACCTCCTTGGAGGTGCCTCGTATTGGCTCATTGATTGAAAACCTCCATGAGGCAGTCAATGGGTTGGAAAAAAAAAGAGAAAAAAGAAAAAAGATCCTAGGTGAAAACCTTGTTTGAGGTGCCTAGGCAAACCTACTAGTTGAAAACCTCCTTGAGGCGGCTAGTAGGCCTAGAAGAAAAATAAATAAAAAATAAAAAATATTTGCTCCATGTATATCTCTGAGGAATGCATGTACTCTCCAACATCTGCAAGCAATAAAAACAAGTTGGTATCAAAAGAAACATTGGTCAAACCTAGTAAAAAAAGGTCAAATTTTGACTTTCTCCTCCTTTGCTAAAATGCTCCAACAAGGCCAAGGCCATGAAAATCCATCACCCTCATCTATTTTCACCATCCACCCATCATTCTCAAGCTTCTACCTTTCAGTTTTCTTGTTGTCCTAAAAACCTACAGGATGCTCTGTTTTACTACAGGATACAAAAAACATAGAGAAGAAAAAAAAAAATTCCATAACTTGAAAATCATGCATCCATTTGCCAAAATTTTTCAATGGGATATGCATATGGATAATGGTAACATGCTCAAGAAATTTCAACAAAATCCAGTGCACTGTTTTCAAGAAATCAACCTCCATCACCTACAACCATTTTTGCATTTTCTCGATATCTGTGCATCCTTTTACAAATTTGTTTCATGGGGAGATGCATATAGATGATGGTAACATGCTCAAGCACTTTTAGTAAATTCTAGTGCACTATTTCCAAGAAATCGACCTCCATCACCTTCAGCCATCTTTATTTTTTCTCAACATCCGTGCATCCATTGACAAAAAAAAATTATGTGGAGGTGCATAATGATGATGGAAACATGCTTAGAAAGTTTCAGGTCAATCCATTCTACCGTTTGGGAGATATGGACAAAAAAAGTCATTGTCCTGAAAACCTATAGGATTCCCTGAAATCCTACAGGATACAGAACAACACCTACAGGATTGGCAGTGAGTAGTTTTAAAAGGGAAAAATAGAGGTTAGCTTCATCAAGAAGTGTTAAGGAGTGAGGATTTATCAGCACCCTCTTGTACTAGAGATATTCACAAGTCACAATTGGATGGGTTTCTTTGAAAAATTGAGGGGATATGATGATGAAGTAGCTAGAGATTTGCAGTCAGCTTCAGCATGGAGATACAGAGGTTAAAGAAGCTCCTCCAGAGCTTAGCAGTAGCATCAGGATCATCAGCATCACCATCCAACACCTGCACATCAACATCAACTCAGCAGCAGCATGCATGTCTCTCCAACAACCATAAAGTAGGTACATGTATGCAATATTCTTGACCTATTCTCGTGAGCATATTATAGCTAGAAATTTGTTGTCAATGCATGAGATATGAGGTTTTATAAGTTGAGGATGGGTCAGTAGTCTCAGCCGCCTTCAACTAGTTAAGTGTAGCTCACTCCTTCACTCATGCAATGTTGAAAAGTCAAATTATGAAGGGTGATGATTTCAAGGAATGAGGACAACAGTTAAAAGAAGAAATTTTTGCAAAGGCCAAGTCCTACTCAAAGCCCTCCATCCACTTCATATTCACTATCTATTCATCATTCATCCATCCCATTTCATTCTTGTAAAAAAACAATTAGAGCATCCTCTCCATTTTCACAAACCTACACTACTCCCTTTGTTCCCTGGCATCATCATCCAATCCCTCTTCATCATTTCTCATCACTCCCATACAATTAGAAGACCCTGAAAGAGGACGAATGACTACTACGGGAAGGCAAAATGTTTCTACAAGAAGGAAGAAATGAACAAATTATGCTAAACCCTAAGATGGCAGAGCTTAAGAGAAACATAATCAAAACAAAGAACTCCAAGGTAATTAGGCAGTCATATAGGCCACAAGAGAGAAGAAGGAGAAAAAAGGAAATGAGGCATTTACCATCAAAACAAAACTCAAACTATAGTGATGAAAAGATGTTTTTCTCCAATCTCTTTCCAGCTTTTATCCAAGGCCTAAAAATGTGAAAAAGACATGAGAGTCAAGTTGAGGGCTTGTCCTAAGCTGAAACTATCATTTATGCTAAAAAAAGGTTTCATGTAGTTTTAACAAGGGTTCTTGTAGGTTTCCTATAGTTTTGAAAAGAATTACTATAGGATGTCCTAGTTCTCATCTAAATGCATTTTGAAGGTGTTAGAGGTGTCCAAATGGAGGAAAAAGGTAGCTAAAGGTTGATAAAGGTGTGGAAGACCTTTCCAAAGTGAAAAATATTCAAGAACCCTTGAATAAGGGGAAGGAGGAAAGCTAATGATCTCAAAAAACAATGATTTTTCTTTTCACAAATATGTTTTTGGGCTTGTCCTTGCAGAACTTACAGCCAAGATTCTTAATGGACAAGAGAGAGGCCACCAGGGCCATGAATGAGGAACAATGAGGTCACTAAGTTGCTCAAAGGATGAGCAAAAATTTCAGTTCTCCAAGTCCCTAATCTCTTACATAATTCTTAGGATGAATAGCCCATATTTAAAGGGAATTCATGCTTCCAAAACTGTGCAATCCAAACATAGAATCAATCTCTGATGCATGCATGATATTTACACTGTGGTAAATAATACAACTGATAGTACACTGTCCCTACACTCTAGTCTTAATTGGGCCTTTCTCTGAACTAACATGGATGAGTTTCTCATGAGGGAATATTCAGTTAACTAGAGTAGCACTTGTGGATGCATTAATGCACCAATTGATTGTTAGTCCTCTATTAGTTCCTCAAACAGTTTGGAACTAATTTAACTTAACTTAACTCAATAAACTGAGTGATCTAATTTCCAACTCAATTTAATCTCTTTTTGGACACCTAAAACTTAGGGAGAACGTACACATGGCTACAGAAAGACTTACAACTCGAAATTCATAAGCTAATTAAGTTAATTAAACTTAATTAACTATTTACAAGTTGCTATTAGAATAGAATTTTATTTTAATTCTCAGTTTAATTCAAGGACAAATTAAAATGGAATTTCTTGTTGTCGTTTCTCAACAACATGCTCTACCCATGTCACCTTGGCATATCCACAGGTGGACTATCTCATTTTTTGGTCCATTCACTGTGAAATTCATAGTTGGCCCACAAGCATTACATGGTGATTCTATCCTTGAACTTTCATTCACGTCTGTTATGGCTTAATAGAACAAAACCCTTGTCTTCATTGACACTTGATGCATTGTAATCATCATGGTTATGGGTCATCTACAAACCCAAAGTTATGGGTCAACCAAAAAAACCCTTCTCTAATATTTCCATCACCAAATCATTTTTGGGTCATCCACAAACCCATGGTTATGGCTCAACCACACAACACTTTTTTCTTTGTTGGCACTTGGCACATTGTAACCACTTGTTTATGGGTCAGCAAACCCACATTTATTTGTTAACCGCACAAAACCCTTGTCTTCAATGGAACTTGGTTATAGGCCATCCAAAAACCCATGGTTATGGGTTAACTACACAAAACCCTTCTCTTTAGTGGCACATGGCACATTGTAATCATGATGTTAAGGGTCATCCATAAACCCATGTTTATGGGTTAACCACACAAAACCATTCTCTTCATTAGCTCATATATTCTTCATCAAGGCAACTAGCTCACCAAGGGCCACATTCAATATAAGATTCTAATGAGGGAACTTAATGTAATGGAGACCATTTCTTCCTAAGGGTGAAGAATTCATCTAAATGGAAAATGGTATCTTCCCATGGTATTAAATGATATAACTCAGGGAAGCATCTATAATACTATAAATAATGGGCCTCGCCTTTCAAAATTACATTGAGTGTTCCATGATGTGTATGTGAAATGTTTTCCCATTTGGGTGTTATCTTGTTCTCTGCATTTTATCTTTTGTCTTGTGGTAATATTTAGCCTCCTTCCTCTCATGATATGGATCATTTAAATAGGTATTTACACCGCTTAACTTATAATATGATCTAGATTAGATTAATATATTATTTTTCATCCATATTGATCCTTTCATAGTGGAAAAGGAGGATAATTCATCTCATAGGACCATTTTTACTAGTGGGTCCCTTTTTGGAAAATTGGGATCTGAAACCTTCTAAAAGTAGTTTTAGGAATCAAATGGTGTTTTTTGGGGTAAAACTCTTCCTCATAAGCATATCACCCCCAAAATTATTTTACACAAAAATATATTTCCAATGGTGCAAGAATCACTCCGAACGGAGTTTGTATGCAGAAGTTATGCCACCCAAAAGTTGACCTTTCTATTTTGACCACCATGATTCGAGAGGATCCCATGTCAGCCCCTATTATTAATGAAAAAGGGGCTAGACAAATAATCATGATGAATAAGACTCTAGAAGAGTCTATACTGTAACTCTAGTTAAGAGTTAAAGGAGTTAAACTTAACAACTAGTAGGCTATTATGTCATGTCATAATCACGCCACTAGGAGGAAAATCAGTTACATTCTATTCAAGTGAATTTTGTTCCATTGATGAGAATAGTAGATGAGAGTGGATAGATAAAGGTTGAAAAGAGAGGATTTGTCCACAATAGCATCCCACAGGCCATACGTCTCACTCTTTTTTACTTGCATCCATTTCCATTCAAAGAAAGAGAGAGTAGAGCAGCCTCACCTTCTAGAAGGGTTTTCTTTCAAAAAGTTTCCTAAATTAGATGTTGTATTATTATGGTTGTGAGTGATTGAATTTGTGTATGTTCTCTATTTTCTACATTTTATTTATTGCATGCATGAAAACAATAATGTAATAAATCTAGAAAGTATAAGGAAGTATAATCCCCATAGAGTAGATTTTGTATTTTAAAAATAATTTTGTCAAATTTATTATGATGAATAGTATAATCCACATTATTTTACATATCAGATTGGTATTAGATTTGGTTTCTTTGGGTATATTGTGGGGAGTTTCAAGGGAAAAGTGTACAAGAGTAGACCACGGAATCTAGAAAGATGGTCATAATGTTAGGTATCTCCCCAAATTACCTGGTCATAGTCCTCAAATATCTAACAGGTCTACATAGCCATTGACATAAGAAAGTGGGTCAAAGTAGAAGAAGCACTTGGAAGCATCCAAGGAGGGGAAGAAGAAGTGGAAAGTGGGAAAAGACATGAAGAAAATAACACATGGGCTTCACTAAAGGAGCAATACCATACCACATGCCTTCATATTGGGGAATATATATTGAGAAAAATTGACATAATATATTGAACGATAATAGGGGGTAAAGGGTTTTTATATGTTGTTTATAAAAAATGGAGGTCAAAGTTATTGAAAAAATATAAAGGGGTATAAAAAATGTTAATGAATAAATGGATACCTACAATATCTAGTGAAAGCAGGGATTTTTTAAATTGGGAAGGTGTATTGGGTTCATATCGGTAGGGGTTAAATAAAGTTAATTTTAGAGGTATTTTCCAATATGTACTCAAATTAAGGGTATTGTTTAGTATGTCGTGAACACACATGTTATGACATAGGTTCATTGAGTGAAGCCCCAATGGAAAATAGCCATAGGCCATAAGTTCAAAGATCCAATCAATCATAGTAACATTGACAATCATACAAAGGAGAAGTGTTGTAAGTTGCATCTAGAGCTCAAGCTAAAGAACTAAAAGAAAGAAGATAAGACAAAAAATTACATGACCATAGATTCAAGAAATCAAGTGAAAATAAACCTGGACATGGATGAGAATATTTTTTGAACATACTTGTAGAAGGGGGTCAATTTAAGTAGCTTTTAGCAACTAGAGGAGAATGAAATGAGTAGACTCTTTCATATAAAGATACAAGTCAAGAGGATTGAAATTGATGCTCTATTCGACTTGGGAGCATAGTCAAATCTCATAGTAGAAGATATGGTCAAGTGTTGGCTCTAGGGGGCCTGACCCAGGTTTAGAGTTAATTAGCCAAACAAATCTCTACACTGCTGGCCCTTTCAGCGCCAGCCCATGATTCGCAGACTGAAGTCTCACCCAAAGCAATATGGGGGGATGCTATAATGATCCAGGTGGATGTTGGTGGCCACCCACCTATCCCATTTGGACCCCCGCAACTGTCTCTTTCAGTTTTTCAGTTTCCGTAATTGTAGCACAATTTACTATTTTTAGCAGTTTTTTCGGGTCTTGAACTTCC
>APFE030149643.1:139526-169823 GCA_000404065.3 Pinus taeda | reverse complement strand
TAGTAATTTCTAATTCGATGGATTACAACATTGTCGATGACATGAAGAAAACTAAGGCAAACATCACCATGTTTGAACTTAGTAAATTAAAACATCAGCAAAAATTACTACTCAAAGAGTTTAATGCCGTACCTTCTTCCCCTCTTCCCACCACTAAAGCTGCAAGTGACTCAGGACAACCCCCTGCTGGTAGAGTTGAGGCAACCGACACAATTCTGATTGGAGATAGATCAAACTCCCATACCCCTCCTTTCCTCCTGACTTATGAAATTTATAATCAAAATCTGCACAACTGCTTAATTGATTCTGGAGCATCTTCCAACATAATGCCTGCTTCAGTTTGCTCCAAACTGAATATAGAACCCCAGAAGTCTTCTATTCATATTGTGCAATTAGATAGAACTAAAGTTCAAGTCTTAGGAGAAATAAACTCTGTAACAATCAGGTTATCGACAGATCCAAGAATTGTCCAAAGGATCGATATTCTAATCGCCGATATACCTGAATTTTATGGATTGATTTTAAGCAGGGATTGGTCTGCAAAACTCCATGGGTATATCTCCACCGATTGGTCACATATGTGGCTCCCCTATAAGGGCAAGCCCAATCAAATAAAGATTGATCGAGAGAAACATATGACCCATACTGTTACAGAATTTGAACAGGAAAACCAGCCAATCGCGTTCAACAATAATATCCTAGGAAACTATTCCTCAGAGTCATTTTTCGGAAATTATGTTTCCCAATAATCCCCTTTCTCAGTTGACAATTTCGCATCACAAATCGAAATTTTTTCACAGACCGACAGGTCTAAATGCGTTAATGTTACTGAGAATGTTGTAACAAAAACTGTAGATAACTCATTATTTTGCTCTTTATATTTTTATGGATCTAAGTCCAGCGAAGGATCAGGAGCAGGATGCATTCTGGTCAACCCACTAGGAGAAAAAACAATGCTGTCCTGTAGATTAGAATTTGAATGCACTAATAACACAACTGAGTACGAAGCGCTTGTCCAAGGACTATATAAGCAATCGGCCTCAAAGTTCAGTACTTAAAAGTCTTTGGCGACTCTGAAATAATTGTTAAGCAGGTAAGGAATACAATTCACTGTCTTTCGAACCATCTTAAGCATTATCAATCGCTCGTACAAGAACTTACCTCCCATTTCCAAGCATTCAATATATCTTCCATACCCAGGGCACAGAACTCCGCAGCTGATTTGCTGGCCAATGTCGCTTCCAAGCTGCTCCCTTCAGAGGACTATAATCCCGATAGGTTTTCAGTAGAATTAATTTTTAGGCCATCCATTCCAGATAATGTAACCAATTGGATAGTGTTTAACCATGATGAAGACATCTTACAATTTCTCACCTCTGAAAAATCCTATGACAATCAAACAATTGAGGAAGATGAGCATGATACTCAAATGCAAGGTAAACATGAAGGAAATTCAATCCCTAAGCATGTAGTAAAGCTTGAAGACCTTTACGATATTAAAGATAGGTTCAAACCTGTATCTAGTACAAAACTAGAGAGCTCTACCTTAAGGTTTGAATTAATAAACCTTGGCACCGAACAAAATCCTCAAAATATTAACTTAGGATTGGGACTTTCTATAGAGGAAAAGGAAGCATTTATTAGTCTGTTATGAAAAAATAAACATGTGTTCACTTGGAGATATGATGATCTAAAAACTTATGACACATCTATTATTCAGCACACTATCCCAATGCTTCCCCAGCAGAAACCAATTCAACAAAAATTGAGAAAAATACACCCAAACCTAGAAGGTCAGATAAAATCTGAACTCAACAAACTCTTAAAAGCTAAGATTATTTTTCCCGTACGACATTCGAATTGGGTCTCCAATATGGTACCAGTCAGAAAAAAGAATGGCGACATAAGAATTTGTATTGATTTCAGGAATTTAAATAAAGCAAGTCTAAAAGATAATTTCCCATTACCCACGATGGAGCAGATACTCCAATCAGTGGCTGGTTCAGAATTAATGTCCTTCTTGGACGGATTTTCAGGGTATAATCAAATTCTGGTTCACCCTGATGACCAAATCAAGACCACCTTTAGAACAAAGTGGGGAACATATGCTTATCAGAAGATGCCCTTCGGACTATTAATGCAGGAGCCACTTTCCAAAGGGCAATGGATATCGCTTTCAAAGGGTTAATTAATAGAATAGTAGTCGTCTATTTAGATGATATTACTGTATTTTCAAAAGAGAGATCCAATCACTTGCATGATTTGAATCAAATCTTCCAACGCTGTAAAAAATACGGTATTTCTCTAAACCCTAAGAAATCTTTCTTCGCTCTTGATCAAGGTAAGCTCCTAGGCTTTATTGTATCTAAAGATGGCATCTATATTGATCCAGATAGGATTAAAGAAATTTCTGAAATCCCGTTTCCTCATAATAAGAAATCCATGCAGTCATTTTTAGGCCAAATCAATTTTGTAAAAATATTCATTCCAGATTTTTCTCAAATTATTTTACCACTTCAAACTATGATTAAGAAAAATTCAGTCTTCAAATGGGGATTGCCAGAAAAGGAAGCATTTGAACTAATCAAGCAATCAATAATCAATGCCCCAGCTCTAAGTACCCCAAATTTTTCTAATCATTTTACATTGTATACCATCACATCTGATTCCTCTTATGCTGCAGTACTTACACAGATCAATGATCACAATTTGGAAGCACCGATTTGATTCTATAGCTCAAATCTTCAAGGTGCAAAACTAAACTATTCTGAAGTAGAAAAACAAGCCTTTGTTGTATATAAAGCGGTTAAACATTACAGACCCTTCCTATTAAAAGCCCATACAAAGGTTATAGTTCCTTTCCACTCAGTTAGACAACTATTAATCCAAAGAGAACTGGGAGAAAAAAGGGCAAATTGGGTAACAACACTTCAAGAGTATGACCTAGAAATCAAGCCAGCAAAGATTGTTAGAGGCCAAGGTTTTTGCAGGTTATTGGCAGGCGCATCCAACATTCCGGAATCAAGCGATACAGATCAATCTGAAACCATCAACCAGATAAGTATCATTGACTCTGAATCACAGTATGCTGATTTAATATTTTACTTGAAAAATGGATATGCACCTCCCAACCTGTCCTACAAAAACAAAAGAGCCATAAGATTGAAAGCAAAAAATTTTACCATTATTGATGATGTTCTTTTTAGGAAAAATTATGATTCCGTTTTACTAAGATGCCTTGAAAAACAAGAAGCACAAAGGGTCTTGCAGGAATTGCATGACGGACCAGCAAGAGGCCACTTCGGAGCTGATACCACAGCTCACAAAGTCATCCATGTTGGGTATTACTGGCCCACTCTGTTTAGAGATGCTCATGAATATGTGAGGAAATGCCGAAATTGTCAAACTTCAAGTGGAAGACAAAAGAAATCAGCCTTCCCTCTGCAACCGGTCAACATTGAACGGCCATTTGAGCAATGGGGATTGGACATTATTGGAGAAATTACTCCTAATTCTTCCAAACAACACAAGTATATCCTTACCACTACTGATTACTTTACCAAGTGGGTTGAAGCGATTCTGCTAAAGACAACAAACTCTGAAGCCATTATTGAATTCATAGATCAATTCATCATTACCAGGTTTGGCGTCTCGAATGCTCTTGTTTTTGATAATGCATCTTACTTTTCAGGAAATGCTATGCTTGATTTCACAATCAAAAGAGGTTTCAAACTCAAATATTCTGCTAACTATTATCCTCGGGGCAATGGTTTGGCCGAATCTACAAACAAAAACCTTATCAAAATTATCAAGCAAACTATCGAACAGAATCACAAGAACTGGCACAAATATTTAATATTTGCACTATGGGCTGACAGGATAACATAAAAGGCTTCTATAGGTTCTTCCCCATTTAAACTCGTTTATGGAAAAGAAGTTGTACTACCAACAAATCTTATTCTTCCTTCTCTAGCCCTAGTTCAATTTATTGAAGAAAATCCTTCTTCTTCTTTACAGCTTAGACATGACCAAATCCTAAAATTGGAAGAAGAAAGAGAAAAAGCCAAAATTATTCATGCGAAACATCAGCAGATCATCAAGTCGTCATTTGATTCAATTTCATCTGGTTCTAAGCAATTTCAAGTCGGTGATTTAGTCCTGAAATGGGACAAAGCCCATGAAGATAAAGGAAAACACACCAAATTCCAGAAGATGTGGCTTGGACCATTTCAGATCTGTGAAAAGATAGGCCATTCGACCTTCATGCTACAAGATTTATTAGGGTTGAGAGGTTCTCTCCCTGTTAATGGTCTAATCTTAAAGAAATTTTTCAACTGAGAAGGTAACCCCTTCTCCTTTTAATAGCATTTTTATAGTTTGTAGCAAAATTAGAAAATAAATCTGTAAGGAATTTTCTTTTTGACCTTTGCTGTATTCAAAGAGTTTCTAAAAAACAAGTAATGCGATATTTACTTTTAAATAAATAGAAGTATTAAACAAAAGGAATGATTTCTAGGAGATTATTTATAATTGCATTCTGAAACTACACTACAATCTTAGTGAACCCCTCTTGAAGTTTATAAATATTGTAAATCTTTTTAGGTTTTTCAAATTGGTTACAGAAGGGTTATCAATATTAAAATAGAAGCTAATCCAAATTCAACATCTCAAACTCTTACCTTGTCATCCATCCTATCTTAAGGAGGAAAATTGTCTATCCCATTTACCCAAGTTCATGATTATTCAGGGTGTAATCCCAAGAATACTAGATATAAAAGTTAAGAGGTCTTATTACAAGCCTACTTACCATGTTCATAGGAAAATAGTTTAGCCGACATTACCAATACTACATACCAAAACAGGGTAATGGCTTCAATTGTAAGACAAGGGGTCACATCACGAGCCAGCTTGTTCGGTTAGATTACTACCAGTGAATGGCATTGTCACTTAACTGGCCACCACACCAGGGAAATGACTTTTTATCTTACAAAATAGTAGAAAATGAAAAGAAATACAAAATGTGAAAAAACATATTTTGAATTCATTCTGTTAATCATGCTCTGAAGTGAATGGGACAATAGACAATGATATGGTTTAAAGGTACCCCTGCCGAAACTATGGACGTTTTCTGGCAGCAGAGGCTCTACCTGTGACAAAGGAGTTACTTTTACTGGCTGATTTGGAAAAAGTTCTCTGTTTTATCAATACCAACCAACAAACACCAATTTAAAATCTAGAATGTCTCTATTTTTAACAAAAGAGGAAATTAGCGAAGAAAGTATTGTTTTGTTTAGAATGCAACAATACCTAGTTATATTAGAATTTTCCCTTTTGAATAAAATTTCTATTTTAAAAAAGTTTGAGTATTTCTATACTTTTCAGAGATAACTGTTTCTTCCAGCGAATTGCCAATTGTTGTGCCATACAACAACCCCCCATTTCATATCATTTAAAAATATAATATGAAATGGGTCCCTTTTAATTTTTGTTTCAAATTGGTATCAATTTAAAGTTCTATTTAAAAAAGGCTCGAATAAAAGAAAACATTATTAAAAGGCCTTTTTAATAAAACCAATAAAAAAAAACCCCCAACATAAAACGATTTATCTTTATCATTGCGATAAAGCAATCGCAAGATCACATATCGCAATGACAAAGAGAGCACAACCTAAGCGACATCTTGATTTTCGCCGATGCAAAATCGCTATTGGATATCGACAAAAGCATAAAGTAACATGAGTAACATCCCTTGCTCTGATGCGATGTGAAATCGGCAATCGGCAATCGGCAATCGACGATAACACTTAAAGTGCAAATAAGCTCCCCCTTGCCCGATGCGATGCGATATCGCTATGGGCGATCGGCGACTCACCATGCCCTCATTCTAAACGACCCTACTAGCTATTCCCGACGCGATGCGATATCGCTATCGGCGATCGCGGATTCAAAACGAAACCAATGAAATAACTTAGCATTTCCCCGATGCCCGATTGCGAAAAGGGTAAAAGGTGCAGTTTTCAAAGTAAAAGTCATAAAGGCAGTTTAATATGATTTATTCGTAATTAAGGAAATATCCTTTGAAAAGCCGCTCATCCGCGTTCAAACTGACAAATCGCCCAAGGCATGCTTCAAATAAATCATTCGGCCATTAACCGAAGCGACTGGTATTAATGAGATTGACAGGCCATAACGACTATTTAATGAGAACAGCAAGCTTGCGATCTATCCACGGATTTGATCCCAAGGCCACCTTAAGTCAATTAATCGCTATGAATGCATCCAGATATATATACTTCATTCTGTTCAATTCATGTTATTTTTGCCTGTGTTACGCCTATCTTTCACTATGTGCATGATTATTCGACAGAGACAGAATTAAGTGGGATGGGAAAGAAATCCAAGAAGACTACAATGCCTACTGCTTCGCCAGCCGTAGGGCAAGCTATCATTGATCCAAGCAGTAAGAATAAAGGGCTTATATCAGATACGACGTGCTTAGGACTTACCAGGACCACTTGGCAAGGAACGTATAATTTGATTGAAGCCGAAGAGCCAAAGGTGACCGGGATAGAAATCTCATACGATAGTACCAGCAAATCTGACGCCAATTTAAAAGACTTGGCCAACTCCTTTCTGCACAGAATAGCGGCCCGAGAACAAATTCTCCCATATACGGATGTGGTAAGGTGGGCAATCCAAGAGCTCCCAATTACCAACAGATTGTTTAGCACTGCGGACGGGAGGATTTTCGGTTCTTTTCGAGCCGAAGATCTAAGGCAAATGTATCACCTACTAGCAGAAGAGGAAAAATATAATGCGGCATTTCTGGAGAAATTTCGAGCAGAGAACGAGACCGAGTCTGAACCAATTCGAGGCTGGAGACAGAATCTAGCAAAACACAAGCATGAATCCTCGGGTAAGTACTCAGTTGACTCCCTATGTTCTCCTTAATGCTATGCTGGAATTATGCTGTGTAGGCTATGGGGATTGCATGACTCCGCCAATTTTACCATAGAAATGGTCCCCTTAATGGAGGCAGCATGTAGTGGCGAAATTATGGATTGGGCGGTTATATTATCCGACAAGTTAGCCAAAGCCATTCTCAATTTCAGCTTTAACTCTCGCGTCACAGAGAGGTTTATTCCACCATTCTATTACAGTTCCTATGTGATGGATGTGTTGTGTTTTAATTCTGAGTTTCCTGTGCTTGGATGGAGGTGGACGTCGCAAGACCCCACACCCATTCACATATATTATAAAAAATTATGGAAGACTAATTATAAGAACCATCTTTATCAAATCTGCAACAGTTTTATGTTGCCAATTCATTACTCCATTTTTGATAAGCCCGCCCCGAAGATTTCTGAGCAATTAGGGGTAGATTTGACCACAGTAGCAAGTTGGTTTGGGGAGGAGAAATTCACCTAAATCAGAGTTTTTGGCAGTCAGGCCAGGCCGCATGTGCTACCACTTTACATCCCCGATAAGTTACTTGCCAGGGAAGTAGCTTATCAAATAAATGCTGACGGGGTTACTCAGACCCTGAAAAAAGCGAAAAAACATGTTTGGCCCTCTTTTCCCTTACGAATTGGAATTTATACCCTGCATGATATCAAACATGCAGAGAAGGAAGCTGGGAAAATGAATTCGCTCACTCTGGCTACTCTTCCAAGCAGGCAGTATGATCTGAGGAAGATCGCTTACAATGCGCTCGACCAGGACAAATTGGCCAAGGTCGAGCACAAAGAAGACAGATTCGAGGATTTGTTAGCATCAGCCGAATCGATGTATCAAGTTAATTCGCTTGCCAGAAATGTGTACAACGATGAAGGGCTAGTTGAATTTAACAGAATTAGAGAACGGAGGTTGCAAACTCTACCTCTAGACCTGTTAGCGACTGTTCCGATGACAACAAGATCAGGCAAGCCTGAGCAGCGAAGTAATACGCCACCTCCTACTACATCAAAGCAGCAGGAGGAAGTGCATAGCCAGAGGCAGGAAGTAACCCAGGAAAATATGCAGCGACAGGAAGTAACCCAGGAAAATATGCAACGACAGGAAGTAACCCAGGAAAATATGCAGCGACAAGAGGAAACCCAGGCGAAAGCCCAAGAAGAGAGAAGCTCCAAAAATAATGATGATACACTAGTTGATCCAAATTTGCTCTAGGAATGGCAGCAATTCAGTACAATCATCAGCAACCTAGATTGCTCGAAAGATGATGAGGTTTCTAAAGAAGTCGACACGCAAGAAGCGACATCGAAACCAGTTTCGGGCGAAACCAGTGACCTACCCAAATCAAAAGAAATAGAGATAATTCCTAAAGATCCAACGGGAGAAATCATTTTGAAAATTGAAGAGATTCCCCCTTTGGATGTATTTTATAGCCCTAAGCATAAAGCTATTGTAAAGCGACAGAGGAAAAGGTGAAGAGCTGATCAACCTTCCCTATTCCCTGAATTAACAGTGACGGGCAATGTTGTGTGGAAAGAGGAATTCGACCCCTTCGATGACTTAACCAAGCTATCGCAATTCGCTGGAGCATATTCGGCGGCAACCATTGATAAAGCATCGGAGGTGAGCAGTTTATTGAAGGCCAAGGATCAAGACATCTCTTCGCTACAGGCGAAATTATTGGAAGTTCAGTAGAAGGCAGAACAGGAATTGCCAGTGCAGCAATAGAGCAATCATCATCTGACTAAGCAATTACAAGAGGAAAAGCAGAGGATTGATGAAAGCGCAATCCAAAGGCAAAGGGAGCTATCGGCGGCATTGGAGCAATTAAGAATATCGACTGAGGGAACAATGAAAGCAAAAGATGAGTAAATCGCTCAATTGACCACTCAAATTGAGCAAATGAAAAATCTCCCTCAGGTAGATGAATTCAAAGCGGAAGCACTTCAGTTAAATAAGGCATTGATTAATCAGGTTAAGCTCCTATGTCAGCAGATTACACAAGCAGAACCATTATGTGAGTTAGTAGCATCCATAAGCGAAAAGGTAGAAAAAGCAAGGACCGATTTGGATCAGGCCGAAGAAACACTGAAAAATTTTATAGAATGGCAGGATTCCGATCAAGGCCAGGCGACTAATCTACCGAGAATTCTGGAATCGCACAAAGAAATATTATTCACATATTGGCAATCATAGCTAATGAAGGCAGAAAGAGCAATTTTCAGATGCAAAGCAACCACTGGAAATTTGGTTGAATTAGTAAATAATACGCTTTATTTGTCTAATATGATTTCCCAATGTACTCCAGGTCAATTAACAGTGACAAAGATGTTGGAACACTATTGCTACCCGGAGTTGGAGAAAAACGGAAGATTAATCGCTGGGATCAACAGTTTAACATGGGATGCTTATCGTTCTTCTTAATCAAGCCATACATCCAGAGATATGCCTTGAAATGCCTCACGGATGCTGTCGTGTATATTATACCTGACATTCAGGATGCCACCTTTGCTGCCCAATTCAGTTTGCGCCTCAACAGACCACCAGAAGTGGAGCCGATGCTTGCGATAAGCCAGCTCAGGTTTAAGGGCAAACAACCTGAGTCATGATTCACATCGCCGAATGCCAAATCGCCCCTGAGAAATAGATCGCATTTATTGATACCAATTTAGTAGGATTTTGTTTCATAGATTTTTTTAGCTCAGTAGTATTTATAGACCCTTTCATGCATTTAGAAAGGGTCGTAAAGTTTTGTATATGACTTAAACCCTGAAGTTGCACTATTGTACTTCAGGGATATTCTTTTATGAAACTGGACCAATTATTCTGAATTTAATGAGGAAGGTTTTTATGCAAATGTGCACTACTGTCATTGTTTAAAAGCATTTCTATGTTGAAGAAGGAATTTTGAATAGCGATTGATATTTCGGATTGATCTGCAGCTCACATGGTACTATTATCTGCGTCTGTACTCATTTTTGTTATATGAATTGTTGTTTAAATTTCTCTTGCTATTATCGCTTATATATATATATGCTTTTCCCAGCATTCTTTATGCATTCCACTATTGGTTTTTTATCGCATGCTTCCCTTTCAATCGTATATATGTATTGATGATATAAACAGTGAATGCAGTAATTTGTATTTATCGCTTCATTGTGACTATTCATATGAAGTAATCTTTGAATGATTGAATGTCTCTTATTTATTTTATAGAGTCATCTACATGCCTGTTAGATAGATAAAGATTATTTAACGCCGCATTCCGAATGAATAAGTTGTTCCCGGGATTAGTATTAGTTTCCCTATTTCTGTCAATAGAATAAGCTAGTCACCTATCACTTAAGCAAACTATTCATCACCCATCCATCCCTTTTATTTTATTATTGGGAAATTGGTCCTGTTATCTCCAGTCGGAGCCACCATCCCAAACGGAAAAGGAGCTGTACTAAGGTCTGGACCGGGTGGTTATCCCCCAATGTTGTTGCAGCGATTTTCGAGGCCTCAACAGAAGGTAAGTGAAGGAAGGAAAACCCACTTTGAACATGTTCACATTTTTAATGATTTAAATGAATAAGGGATAATGATGATATCTTGAGCAGGGGCAAGATAGGAAACTCCATTGGTAATTAATAAATTTTGTTGTAGTAAATGGATGAATATAACATCAGAGGTGAAAAGATGAGCATCAAACCAGGATGAATTCAAATTGACTTTAGAAGAACAAGAAGCACATAAATATAGTAGATACAAAGTAGAGCATAAAGTGAATTATTCAAATTCTCTTATCTGAGCATGAAAAACTATCTTAGTATAACAAAAGCATAAGTAACAACAATGAAATAGATAACACAGATACAAATAGATATCAGACATGAGAATCCCTGGAAAAATACCCTCGGCCTTCTTTATTCATCTAAGAAATACTTGAAAATGCAAAACACAAGTCTTTGCTTCCAGCGCTAATCGATAAAAAAACAACCAGCCCTTTCTACATTGCCTTTCATCATATTAAATAGGATTACAATGTGAAATATTATATGACCAGATTCAATGAATGAGTTATCCATCCATGACATATGGAAATTCAGGACAATGAAACTTAGTGTTTATATAAAAAATTAGACACAACAATTCAAAATGGTGCCTTTGGAAAAAATTGCAACTGTCTGCCATCATGCTAAAAACCCTGTTAGAAACAACATAAATTATCTAGATGCCTTGGCTCATTCATTTTCTACTTTTTAATCTCTTTAAAACATATCAGGTCCCTTCGCTTGAGTTTATTAGGTCCCTCTGCCTTTAGGAGGAAAAAGAGGAAACATCAGCTCCTCTGCTCTGTGACAATTCTTCACGACGTGTTTTGATACATTTCTTCTTTTGTGTGACCAAAGGGAAAAACTGGGGCCACTAAATTAGAACTTTAACAAATCGGAGTTTCTTTCTTGAGTATTACTTCAGACTGTGTAGGGATGGAGATATTTTGTGATATGCCTAGCCCCCCGGGGCTTAGGCCGAATCCTTTATGATCAAATCTTGAGAGCTTAGGGCCAATCCTTTTTAGGGGCTAAACCCTTTGGCTAGGATGGGGGGAGATTCTTTGAAATATCACATTATGAGCATATAGGACAACAAAACCACAACATATATGCACCTATGCCGCTTTGGATATCAGAACTTTGGTGATCGACGATTTCACAATGTTGCATTTGGTTGCACCTTTTGAAATTTGTGATATTCAATCCATGACATGGCCCGATCCACGTGGAGAGGGGATGAGGGAGGGCTTGCCCCCTTGTTTAATATAAAAAACTTGTATTAACCATTTCCACCCAATTTCATGATTTCAGCAGATGAAACACATTTTCTTGTTGTTGTGCGCCTTGTGCCGATAGCCCCTGACTCTCTGAATTCTCTATGACCATGACTTAGCCGCCACATTGGGGATCCTCTCCTAACATTTTCTAATTGATAGTTTCAACTTAGCACGCAACATGTATCCACTGATTGCTGAACACCGACCACCCTTTATACTTAGCACCTAGTCCTTTGGCCCCTCACGTGATCGCGGTCCAACTCTCTTATTAGAGACCCCACATCGGAGGTTTACAATAAACGGTTTCAAATTATGCTGCGATGTGCCTCAACCTTATGATCTTTGATCTCTGACTGCTATGTCATCCTCTACCATGTGTCACCTTGTGAGTGATGACACATGTCACACTGAAATGTTCCCTTATGACCCCTAAAAATGCCAATATACATGCCACATGTCCACCGTACCCCCACGTCATTGTTGACATCATATGCCACGTGGCATATTAGAACCAATCATGCATTACCACGCATCTCTCTAGAGGAGAGAGAAAATACCCACAAAAACTTTGACTTTCAATGAAATCCTTTGTAAAATGTTTCAGGCATTCCCCGACGCTTTTATACTTAAAACATATCCCTCGGTGATTTAATCGCATATGACAACTTTTATAATATCGCAACATTTTAGAGTATTGACCACTAGGACATGCGATCACTAATCTTCGACTTCAATATGACTATTCATTGATTAAACACCACTGATATTTCTTTGATGTGGTGGCATGCATTGGACCTCAAATCGCCAAACTGTCACAATCTCGCATATCACAACTTTTAATACATGACTGTCAGACCAGGTAGTAACTCCAGCAAATCAATTCATATATTATTCCTTCATGTTGTTCTTTATTATATACATGAGGGAGAGATTGTTCACTTCATCTCCCCATGAATGTTCATATTTCTCATTATTTATTTACATCAATTACATTTATTCACCCAATCCTGATGATTAGGTGTCAACATTCCCCCTGTTAATCTGAAGTGATTTTGGTGAGTCCAAGCATCATTATGAGTCGTTCAACCTTTTCTCTTCCAAGTGCTTTGGTGAAGATGTCTGCAATTTTCTCATTAGTGGAACAATGATGGAGATGGATTGTTTTGGCCTCAACATGATGTCGAATCAGATGATATTTAGTATTGATGTGCTTTGTTCAATCATGGAACTTTGGGTTCTTGGCATACTTTATTGCAGAAGTATTGTCAATCATGAGTGGAGTGGATTGTACTTGTTTTACCTACAAATCTTCGAGAATTTTCCTGAGCCACACAATTTCTTTTGTTGCCTCAGCTGCTGCCACGTATTTTGCTTCTGTTGTGGAATCTGCTAGAACTGATTGTTTGTGTGATCTCCAAGAGATAGCTCCTAATCCAAGACTCTAGCATATCCTGAAGTAGATACCCCAGTTTCTTTGTCTCCATCGAAGATTGAATCAGTGTATCCAATCAAGCTGAAGTCATCCACCTGTGTATACTTGATTCCAAAGTCTTGTGTTCCCTTCAAGTACCTTAGAACTCTTTTTGCAGTAGACCAATGTCCCTCACAAGGATTTTGCATAAACCTGGAGAGGATTCCAACAACAAAATGAAATGTCTGGTCTGGTAGTAGTTAAGTAGTTGAGACTTCCTACAAGCTTTCTATAATTTGTTGCATCCTCAAATTCTTTTCCTTCAATAGATGTGAGCTTTAAGTTTTGTTCCATTGGAGTAGTAAGAGTATTGCATTCTGTCATGCCAAACCTATTCAACAGATCTCCAATGTACTTCTTTTGAGAAAGAAATATGGACTTTGGATGTTGAGTTACTTCAATACCAAAATAGTAATGAACATAGCCCAAATCAGCCATTTCAAAACATTTCCCCAATTCCTTCTTTATGGATGCAATGTAGCTTTCATTGTTCCCTATCATCGAAATATCATATACATATACCACAAGATATACAACTATTTTTCCAACTTTATTGACAAATAAAGTTGCATCATCAAGGTCATAATGTTTGAAATTGAGTTTTAGAAGATGCTCAGTCAGTTTTTCATACCAGGCTCGTGGTGCTTGTTTGAGGCCATACAAGGATTTAACAAGTTTGCATACTTTATGTTCATGTCCTTTCACAGCAAATCCTTCAAGCTAGGACATAAAAACATTCTCTTTTAGATCTACATTTAAGAAAGCAATTTTTACATCCATTTGATGGAATTTCCAACCGTTCTGAGCTACTAGGGAAAAGAGTGTCCAGATGGTAGCCCATTTTGCTATGGGGGAAAATTTTTCCTCATAATCGACCCCTTCCTTCTATGTAAAACCTTTTGCCACAAGCCTAGCTTTGTGCTTGTCAAGTGAGCCGTTAGCTTTATACTTGTTCTTGTAGACCCACTTGCAGCCAATTGGTTTGGTTCCTAATGGAGGATCAACCGGCTTCCAAGTGCCATTCTTTATCAGGGCATCATACTCCTTTTGCATCGCTTCTTTCCATTCATCATGAGAAGTAGCTTCTTTGAAGGAAGTTCGTTTGTAATCTCTAGACAAATTCAATTCATAATCATAAGAAACATCCATATCAACATGTGAATCAGAGTCATCTACATCACCTCCATTTTGCCGATTTGAATTTCTAGTTCCTGTCTTTCCAACCTCATCCGGATGAACACTTTCAAGTGTCTTTGTCAACCACTTTGGGGGACCTTTCTCAGATGGTCCAGGCTACTCCGTTGATTGAGTTGGGACTAAATCAAGATTGAGTCTCCCAATTCTATCAATCACATCACTTAAAGCATCATCAGTTATTGGAGTTTCATGCGGGGGAAAGAGTTCTTCAGAAGAAGATTCCACATGTTGATCTAGTATAGGAACCCCCCCTTCAAGATGTGGAATCTGATTATCAAATTCTTGAAATGAGTTTGGATTTGTGAATCTATCCAAGCGATCGAGTTGCCACTCAACAACATTGTCAGTTTTGGATGATTCAAGAAAAATTGCATCTCTAGATACAACAAAATTTTTTATTGACTTCATCATAGACACGGTATGCTTTGGAGGTGTTTGAATACCCCAGGAAGATACCCTTACGACTTCTTGCACCAAGTTTGTTTCTATGTACCTTTGGTATCAAGGCATAATAGGTGGAACCAAAGACCCTGAGATGCTTTACTGAAGGAATGTGCCCATACCACATTTCATATGGAGTCTTGTTTCTAATAGCACTAGATGGGCATCTATTCTTTATATATGCAGCACATAGAATAGCATCATCCCAAAACATTATTTTTACATTTTTGAAGAAGAGCATGGAGCGTACCATATTTAAGATTGTCCTATTCATTCTTTCAGCTACACGATTCTGTTGGGGATTATAAGGCACAATTGTTTGATGTTTGATCCCATGTTGGCAAAGATATTTTTAAAATTCATTTGATGTGTATTATTTTCCATTAGCAGTGTGAATAGACCCAATATGAGATTGTGCATCATTTTCAATCCATTCATGAAAGTTCTTTAATGTTTGAAAAGCATCAAATTTGTTCTTCAATAAATAAACCCAACACATTCTGGTGTAGTCATCAATGAATGTCATCATATATTTATTTCCATTTGCAGAAGGAACAAGCATTGGACCAAATAAATATAAATGAATGAGTTCAAGTTTTCTATGTGCTCTTGAATGTGAATCATGAAAAGACTATTTTCTATGATTTCCTAGAATGCAAGCATCACATTTCTTAAATTTCCTAGGAATTGTAGGCAAACCAGCAACACCATTTTTCTTCAACAAGTGGAGGTTGTCATAGTTCAAATGTCCAAGTCTAGCATGGCATAATAAACTTGATGGAAGTGTACCTTCTTCATGATGAAAATTGTATGAGAAATGTTGTGCATGAGTAGAGGTACCTTGCAGCTTGAGAAGCCTTTCTTCTTCTATTCCCCTAATGACAAGTGAGTGGTCAGATGATTTTCTCACCTCAAGCTTTCCCTCAAACATATGAATGGAGTGACCTTGCTGGCGAATGTGGACCAAGGACAACAAGTTTCTCTTCAGCAGAGGGAGATATAGAACATGATGCAAAAGAAAGTCTGGAAGACCATGCAATTTAAGCCTGATTATGCCAAGCCCTGATGGATTGATTTTTTATTGGTCTGCAAAATATACTGCTCCATCAACATTGTCAGTAAATTCTTCAAAAAAATCATTTCTATGAGTCATGTGGCAAGTTGCTCCTAAATCAAGCAACCAATCACTTTTCCAAGAAGAAAGTGAAGCATGAAACAAGTCTTCATTTAATCCAATATTACAGTGTGCCACAACATAATGAGCGGATTCAGGTGCTTTACCTTTGTATGTGTCATTTGTTTTACCTTTGGGTTGGTCTCTTTGTTGCTCAATTTTGTCCCAAGGTAACTTGCATGTAGAGGCATCATGTGATCCATTTCTTTTGCAGCGTATGCAGTGCAAATCTTCCTTTTCTCCTTGAAAGTGTCTACCCCCCCTGCCTCTAAAATATCTTCCTCTTCATCTTCGACCACCTCTTCCTCTGGAAGAGTCTTGAGCATGATTCTTTTCTTTTTGAGCAAGGCACATAGCCTCTTTAGAAGATTCAGGGGCTGTCTTCTTTCCAAAATCTTTCTCTCTTTCAGCAAATTTTTTTCACAAGAGAGTCAAAGGTAATATCTTTAAGATTTCCATTTGCTTGCAATGACTCAAGATAATTGGAGTAAGTAGGATAAAGTGCCTTGAGCAAAGCGATAAGAGGAATATCTAATTCAACCTTAGTGTCTTTGATATCATGCATTAGAGACTTTACTTCAGATCCAAGAGCAAGAGGATCATTATTTTGCAATTCAAGAGTGAAGAGTTTAATCATGAGCTGAACAACTTCAAGTGCAGAATGTCAGTCATAGAGTTCTTTCAGCTTTTGTAAGGCTTCGAAAGCAGTTGAAAATGGTGAAATATGGTGACTCACCTCTTCACTTACAGATGCTGTAATTAATGCATAGGCTTTGCTGTTCTTATTTTCCCAAATGGCGAGCTCTTTGTCTAAGGTAGGTTGTTTTGGCTCTTTGTCTCCGTCTCCAGCGCACACTCCTTTCCACAGCTCATTGAAAATGAGGGTGTGTTTTATCATCCGGGACCACTCAGGATATTTCTCCTTGCTAGTGAGAACTATTCCCACAATGGATATGATTGAATGCATTGTAAAATCTGTGTACTATAAAAAATACTTCTGGCAATATACTGTAAAAAATTGTACTTCTGGCAATATACTCTAAAAAATACTTCTGGCAATGACTGTAAAAAATAATGAGGGATATGGAGGCCAGTGCATGTATTAAAAAAATTATGTATTATGAAACACAACAGCATTAAAACGAGAGTATAGCGTGTAGCCAAACACAACGTATGGTGGTATGTGGGTACAACATGGGAGCACAACGTATTTACATGGAGCATATTTACCATAGCCAGCACCACAGTCCAATAGTGTGGTATAGACACTAGAATGGAGAAGAAACGGTGTATAAATTGGGAGACCTAACCAAAAAATCACTCACCTCGATTAGATTGTTCCTCTGACTGGTGAGAAATTTAGAAAAAACGGATTAGCCTTGGGTTGCACCACCAGCACCGACCCCTTCCGTTTTTAAATGTTAATGAAAGATAGCTTAGCTTCAAATGTTTGCCTGGCCGCTGCGCAGTAGGGAGAGGACCTGTGCATGTGAGGTTCGATGTAATGGGGAGAAGGACTGTTGAATGTTGAATGGTTTTACAGTAAAAAAATCAGAGCGGTGAGAGGTGTGGGGGCTGTATGCATTTTAACGGAGTTGAAAACTAGGAGCGGAGAGGGACGAGACTAATATGGGAGCATGGTGGTGTACAGTGGGTTATAATATGCAATGGACAGCAAAATTATAGTGCTTATGGAGGAGGAAATAATATATAATCGGGGAAGATCGATGCAATATCACTAATCAATGCTTTAACCGATGCACGCACAATTTGATGCATTTAAATGCTCCAACCACAACAATGGCACTAAGAACGAACAATTAATTATTCAACAAACAACTACCATTATCATTAACATAGAATTTAATTATTCAAATTGACAGACAGCCCTGGGGGCAGTGTAATACTAGACCTCCGTTGTCAAACCTCACGCAACAACGAAATGCTAGTAGCACTGTAGGGATGTTGGCAATGGAATGCTGACAACACTGTAGGAGCAGATATTCGATGGGAATACCAAGCGTTACCGATATTATCATGCAGAGAACAGACCTAGATTATCACACAGAGAAGAATAAGAAGAACATGCTAGAAGGGAGTTACAATGACAGAAAGAGGCCAAAAATTCCGCTGGCTCTGATACGATGCTAGACCAAGTAGTAACTCCAACAAATCAATTCATATATTATTCCTTCAGGTTGGTCTTTATTATATACATGAGGGAGAGACTGTTTACTTCATCTCCCAATGAATTTTCATATTTCTCATTATTTATTTACATCAATTACATTTATTCACCCAATCCTGATGATTAGGTGTCAACAATGACCACCCTCCCAACCTTTGTAAATCACAAATTCATGATCTATTATATGCCTGATCGGAGATCAAAGTTCATTGGTTTTTCTCTGACCTTCCATTTCTTGCCCCTCCAAACCTCTGATTATATCCTAGATCTAATACTTTACTTGGGAATTTCTTCTTTTCTTATGCTTTATGAAGGGGAACTCTGATTTGATCTATCTTTGGAGTCTAGGATCCATTTGGAGAGATCTATAGCTTGTTGGAAAGTTAATGTAGAGCTCCACCTGATGGTTTTACCTACAAGATTGACTGAACCAAACATCACAAGCAAAAAACTGCTCCCAACTTTGGAATGACTAGCCTTCTAATAGTAGTTACTCTTTTGACATGAAAAACCTATGGCTATTCGAAGACGCTCATAAATAGGCTATTATGGCATTTTAATTACATGGTAAGAGGATAATGTATTGATCCCTAGTATAGGACTCAAACATATTCTCCAATGGTGATGGAAGCCTCCTAGTGAGGTGAGAAGAACAAAAAGAAGACCAGTAGTCTATTCAGACCATTGGGCAATGGAGTCAAAATAAAAATTTAAAAACATGACTCATTGACCGACTGAAATGGCTCAAATAAAATATAACTTATTGAATGATTGAAATACTTATGGTAGCATACCATCAATATCTTAAGGCCTTCACTCCGGGCTTCAAATCCTAATGGAAACTTCCCACACTTGCAGTATTTAAAAGTAAACTGATATATAAAATGGACTGTGAGATCAACTATAAATTAAAGAAGAAAATGCTTCAACAACTTGCCATTGAGAGGCCCTCCTCCAAGTAACTCTCTTGACAGATCTCTCAGTAGGTAGGCATTATTCCCATGAAGTGCAGAAACTTTAAAAATACCTTTCCACAAGCTATTGAACTTCCCATGTTTTCCTTTCTCTTCATTTCTGGTGTCACATTTCAGTACCAAATCTTCAATCTGGAAATCAACTGCTTTGGTTCTCTTGTCAAAAATATTCTTGATTATGTCCCGTATCAGCTGAGTATTTCCAAATACCTCTTCTCCTGACTGTTGAAACTGGATCATATAATTGATTATGTTATGTATATCATTTGGTTCCACATCTGCCTCTTGCAACAATTTAATCACAAGAACCCCTAGTGAAGAGGAAAAGACTGCATCAATGCCATAAACAAGTTGAAAAGGAGACATACCTATTAACATTTTGGCGCTCACCTGATCAGTCCATAATGCATTCACCAATTTCTTGTGCCAATATATTTTGTTCTCTTGCAACATCTAATTGATAATATTTACCAAGCTATTATTGGAAGATTCAACCAAGCCATTACCCTGAGGATAATAAGTTGCTGAGTGGCCCAGAATAATGTTATACTTATGACATAAACCTACCATCTTCTTTGATTCAAAATCAATTGCATTGTTTGTCATGATCTTCTATGGGAAACCAAATCGGGACAAAATATTAGCTTCAAGAAACTGAATTATCACTGAGTCTGTAGCCTGCCTACTCAAAACTGCCTCGATCCATTTGATAAAGTAGTCAGTTGCTGTCAATATCCACTTGTGTTGTCTTGAAGAAGTAGGATGAATTTCTCCAATAAAATCAAGTACCTATTGTTGTAATGGTGACTTGAATTTTATGGGTTTCAAGGGTAATGGGAGTAATTTATTCCTTCCTTCAAATACTTGGAACTCCCGACAACTAGCAAATCTTTTGTACACATCAACAAACAAAGTCGACCAATAGAACCCTGCCCTCAGGATCTTGTCTGTAGTGGTTTTCTAGAACAAATTCCCACAAGAGTCACCCTTATGAAATTCTTCCATAATTTTCTAAGCTTCATCCTCCAATGGAGAGTTAAAAAAAATGTCACCAAGATCCTTCCAATACAAAAACTAATCTATAATACAAAAATTGACTACTTTTAATTTCAAAAAACCTAGATTTTGTCTTAGTCAAACTTGTGGGTTCTTGTAGGTTCTGCACTACATATAAGATGTCTGCATACCATGGAGAGACAACAAACCTTTATGAAACCTATTGGATTGATCTCAACTCATCTTCTTCTGACAAGGAAGCTAGTTTTTTTTTTTATCTCCAAAGCATGCAGATTTGACTCTACCTTCATTTTTGCCAACCTTTGTCCCTTGATCAACTTTGTGGGTTTGATTTAAATATCATACTCAAGTATGGTAGCGATCCACTTTCCATGTCAACCTTCTGGATCATTCTGCATAAGAATATCTTTGACAGTAGCACTTGGCACATAAGTAATAACACGTGAATGTAAAATATACACTCATAAATCCTTCAGAGCCTTCACCAAAGAAAATTCTTGTTTTTCCATAATATTATACTTGAGAGAAACATGCCTAAGTGTTCTACTGAAAAATGTTATGGGTTTCTCTTCCCCCTACTAATTCTTCAGCATCAAAACAATTGCAATACTATTCTCTAAGGCGAAAGAGAAAATAACAAAATCACATGTGTAGTTCGGACTAACAAGAACAGGGGCACGGACCAGTGTAGTTTTAACTTCATTAAAGGATCTTCTACTTTCTTCATCCCATTTTAATTCGATGTCCCTTTTCAGCATCTCTGTGATCTTCCTCAAAATTTTAGCTAGACTGGGAATAATCCTTCTCAAGAAATGTATTCTTCCCATAAAGGACTAAATCTCTTTATTGTTTCTAGGAATGTCCATCTTCTGAATAGCTACAATTCTATTTGGATCGATTTTAAAACCGTCTTTATAAATAATATGGCCTAGCAATTTCCCTTCTTCCACCCCAAACATATATTTTTTGGGGTAAGTGATATGCCATACGTTCTGCACTTTATGAAAATACCCTTTAGGTGTTGCAAATGCTACTCATCTGATCGGGAATAAACAATGATATCATCTAGATATATCACTAGAAAATTGTCCTTCTCATCTACAAAATATAAGTCCATATCTCGCTGAAAAGTTGCACTTGTGTTCATCAATCCGAAGGGAATTTTTACATATTTGAAAGTCCCCCGAGGTGTAGTGAATTCAGTCTTATCTTGATCTTCTGGGTGAACCAAAATTTGATTGTACCCCGAAAATCCATCCAAAAGTGACATCTACCTTGCACCCACCACTTTCTAAAGGATATGATCTATCTTAGTCAATGAGTAGTTGGCCTTGAAAGATACCTTGTTCAAATTCCTAAAATCTACACACAATCTAATTGATCATGTCTTCTTCCTTATTGGCATTAAATTGGATAACAATTTAGAAAACCTAAGGGGTATAATGATGCCGAAATCAAATAATTTTCTCACCTCCTTTTCAATCAAGGGAATCATAATAGGATTTTCCCTCCGAAACTTTTGTTTAAATGAATTTTGATCCTCCTTGATTGGTATTATATGCTGGATGATTCTCATGTCA
This sequence comes from Pinus taeda, assembly GCA_000404065.3. Classification (NCBI taxonomy): domain Eukaryota; kingdom Viridiplantae; phylum Streptophyta; class Pinopsida; order Pinales; family Pinaceae; genus Pinus; species Pinus taeda. Next base: position 148,011 of record APFE030149643.1, on the reverse strand, counting down.
TACACCTTTTAATCTTGATATCCCCAAGGAAAAACATCAAAAAACTCTTTCGATAGGTCTAAATAATTCTTCCTCATTTCTAGGATTAGGTTCTTGGACAACTTGATCATCCTCAGCTAGTACACTGTGCCTATATTACATTCCTCCACGCTAGATTTGGTAGGCATCAACTTTGGCCTCTTGGAAATATCATTCTAGTCAAATATCTCCTCCAGTAGTACCAACCCCCTTGGTATAACATTATATTTCAGTTGCAACACCTTCAATTATGTCCCTTGTTTTTCCAACTCTTACTTAATTTGATTTATGTACCTCTTCTTTTCTTCTTACTCTATATCACAATCATTTTCAAACTTTAACTTGGAAAATTATTCTTTCATTAATAAGAAATTTTCTAGTTGTTTATCATTCTCAAAAACCTACCAATACTTCAAATTGTCTGGGACTATGGGTCTATGTTTCACTTCAACCTTATACTTTCCCTTCACATTTCTAGGACTCTCGAAATCAGAGGCCGACGTGGCTAAAGTGTCTGCAACTGCATTTTATTTTCTAGGAACAACTGAAAACTATATTCAGAAAAACTTTGCAAGAAATCTAGAACAACATTGTAGTAGGCACACATCCTGGGATGTTTTGTCTGATACTCACCTTTGACTTTCCTAATGACCAACTCTGAATCCCCATAAACAACTATCCTTCTATCTCTTGATTTATTCAAATCTTTCAAACCCAAAAGAAGTGCTTCATACTCCCCCACATTGTTGGTATAGTCAAAACCAACTTGTATGAATAGATCCTGGTCTTTCCGACTACCAAGATGACTATCCATACACTAGCACCTTCTCTACTTGCTTCTCCATCAAAATGAATGGTCCAGAGGTGCTATTTAGGTTCTTCTTCCTTCAAATATTCAACTTCTACTTGAACCATTTTTCTGCTATATTCTTCAACTTGCATGCTGGTTTGTTCTACATTCTCTACTTCTATTTTTGATAACAAAACTATATTTTTCTCCTATTCATCAGAACAAATAGAATAAAATAAAATAAAGGAAACTAAATCAAAATGAACAACATATACCAGATGATTTCTAGGCTTCTCCTTGTTTCTGATCATATATTTCATGAGTGGTTCTCTGTATAGCCTACTTGTCTGACCACTAAATACTAAGACAGTGATGTAAGACATATCAATCTGCATTACACCATGTAGCTTCGTTGTCCATGATCTTCATAAGAGCATACCAAATTTGGGAGGTATGACTTCTACAATGATGTCCATCACCATACTCTTAGAAAGAATATGAGTTAAAGAGACTACCATATCCTTAATCAATCCAACCACTTCGCTTTGCTGGAATCAAAATAATATAAATCCTTGTAAGGTCTGGTGATATCAAGTCCCAACCTCTCCATAATCACTTTCGACATCAAATTTTGTGGAGCCCCAAAATCGAGTATAGCATTGTATAATATTTGGTCATGCACATTCAGAATAACATAAAAAGGAGGCACATCCCCTTCCTGGGTTTTGTCATCAATCTTCAGCCCAAAAATGATAGTTGGATGATCATCAACTATATTGAAAGTATTAGAGGCTTTATCAATTCTCAGTGCCTTTAAAATTTGAGCTTTGTATTGATCATTTCTCAACAATTCACCAAGGGGAATGGAGATATTCAACTTTGCGAGCTTAGTCCCAAAATTACAAGGATTTGGTACTTTCTCTACCTCCTTAGGAACACCATCTCTCTTATTTGTAGTCTCCTTTGAAGTATTCTCTTTCCTCTGCAAAATTTTGATCGAAGGGTCTTTCTTTTGGCTGCTGCTACTTGGGACATATTTCTTCACATTTCTTGCTGACACATCTTTCTTTGTTGCATTATTTCCTGCATTTTTATTTGCACTACTTCCCACATTTATGATCCTTATATTGTACTATCTTTGGATCTATATGATGGCATTTTGATACCCCTTTCTATACTCTTCGGATTTAACCATCATCATGTCATTGTGGTACTGAGAAAACAACATTTCTTCGTCTTTTGTCATACGATTTCCATATTTCTCTTGTTCTTGTTCCTCCTCCTTGGTCACATACACAGTCTCTTGTCCATCATCAAAGCAAAGGATTTGCTCCTCTGGTGATTTTTCATCTTCCTCATCCTATTTATGAGAATAATTCTACAAAAAAGTGTCCTTATTTGTTGTTGTTATTGCTCTGGACCTTTCTACACCCTTTTCTTGTTTTGCATTTGTGGCTGTCTCCAGAAATTAGGATTCTAGATTTGGGGACTAGTTTGAGGCTCTCTGACAACATCCCAATCAGTTAATGTCATGTTTTCCATCATCTTCTCAAATTTTTTTACCAAGGTGTTGAAATTTGCATCAAAGGAAGAAGAAGGCTCTTCTTTTATAGTTACTTTCCTTTCCGACTTCATTTTGGACATCTTCACCAATAAATTGGCCTCTACATTGACTCTAATATTCTGCATGTCTTCTAGTGTTAGTGGATATATCTCCTTGAGTTGGTAGGCCATCTCAGGATCAAAAGCATTAGGATAATGGAGCAACGCTAGTCCAGGATGAGGCTTTATTCCAACAGGTATAGAATTGTACACCTTGTTGAAACATGCTGAGAAATCCTAGACTGTTTGACCAAGCTACCTTTTCAAATTATCATACTCTACAAGGATATGTATTGGATTCTTCTTTTCACCCCATCTAGCAAGGAAGGAAGCCTCCATTTATTGAAAACTGGAAAGGGTTACAACATAGATAGTTCTGAACCACTTATTAACCTCACCACAGAAACTTTGAGAAAATAGTCTAATTCTAAAATCTTCATCATCTACTTCCTCCAGATCTGCAAAATCATTCACCTTATCCACATGTTGTTGACCAATGATCTATCCTGTACCATCATATTGGGGAAGTCTCTGGCCATAATTCTAGGGTAAATCATTCAACTAAGAGGGTAGAACCAGAGGAGCATATCTTGCTGCCATAACTACTACTTGGGTAGTTGAGGAGCCTATTGATGATGTAAATAAAAAAAAAGGATGATGGAATAGCTTGGTGGATGGATGCTAAAATAAATGATGTAGAAACAACAGATGATGTATCAACTGCATTGAAATTTAAACTGGAAGGAGTCACCAATGTAATAAGGGCTGCAGCTTGTGAATGACCTGTTTTTTGAGGAAAGACTTCTTCCTCAATAGTTTGCTGAAATTTGCTAACTAGACCTTTGAGTTTACTAAATTTTTGTAATATATTTTTTCTAAACTCAGATTATGGAAGTGGGATGTGAGAACTAACAATGGATGGATCCACCAGAGTTTTGGGAATACAAGACTCAGATCTAGTTTTGGGAAAAGGATCCTCAAAATAAATATGTAATTTATCCGCTATAGTACACGTTTCTAGCAAAGAAGAAGATCTCTCCAAAGGGATATTACTTTCTTGACTCTCCACAAAAGTTCTTTCCTTCCTACATAGTATTTCAGGATAATTCACAACCACAGGATGGTTTGGATTATGATTTCATCTAGTATACCTCTTAGAAACCAGATTTTCTTACACATGTTTGCATGCAGCTAACTTCAATACAAAATTGGGTGATTGTCAAGGTCAAAACCTATGAATACCTAACAACCTATCACCTACATGACTAGGATGAAACTCTCAACACAATATAACTTCCCAGGGAAAATTTAGCTTTCGTTCCTAAAAAATGGTGCCAAAATGCTAGCACTCAGTAATTTCCTTTGGCTATAGGAAGGGAATGTAGAGGTAACCACAAACCACTTGCAAGATATAATCTAGCCCTTCTATCTTTAGAGAGGTCTCTCTCTATATGATTTCAATCAATGAATTCGATGAGTAGTTTTGATTTCAGGCTAGATATCATGATCAAAGGATAAGTTTAAGTGGTGGCTTGAAGGTAAGTGAATGAACGAAAAACCACTTTGAATAGGTTCCTCTTTTTAATGATTTAAATGAATAAGAGGTAATGATGTATCCTGAGTAGGGGCAAGATAGGTAACTATGTTGGTAATCAACATATTTCATTTTAGTAAATGGATGAATATAACATCATAGGTGACAAGATGAGCATCAAATTAGGATGAATTTAAATTTCCTTTAGAAGAATAAGTAGCACATAATTGTTCAACATATACAAAGAAGAGCACAAAGTGAATTACGCAAATTCTCTTATCTGAGCATGAAGAACTATCTTAGTATCACAGAAACATAAGTAACAATAGTGACAGAGATAACACACATACCAATAGACATCTGACACAAGAATTCCTGGCAAAGTAACATTTGCCTTCTTCTATTCATTTAAGAAATACTTGAAAATCCAGAACACAAGTCTTTGCTTCTAGCACTAATTAATCAAAAACCAACCAACCCTTTCTACATTTCCTTTCATCATATTAAATAGGCTTACAATGTGAGATATTCTATGACCAAATTCAATAAATGATTTATCCATTAAGAATGGATGGAAACTTAGGACAACAAAACTTGGTGTTTACATCCAAAATCAGACACAACAATTCAAAATGGTGCCTTTGGAAAAAACTACAATTGTCTTCCATCATGCTAAAAACCCTGTTAGAAACAACATAAATTATCTAGATGCCTTGGCTCATTTATTTCCTTCTTTATTAGCACTTTCGAACTTATCACGTACCTCTGCCTTTAGGATGAAAAAGAGGAAACAACGACTCCTCGCTCTGTGCTGCAACTGTTTGACAATTATTCTCGGTGTGTTTTGATACCTTTCTTCTTTTGTGTGAACAAAGGGAAAAATGGGGGCCAATATATCATAACTTTATCAGATCATAGTTTCGTGCTTGATTATTGCTTAAGACTGTGCAGGGATGGAGATTTTCTGTGATATTCCTAGCCCTTGGGGCTTAGGCGGAATCCTTTATGATCAGAGCTTCAAATGTTAGGGCCAAGCCTTTTTAGGGGCTAAACCCTTTGGTTGGGACGGGGGGTGATTCTCTGTAATATCGCATTATGAGCATATATGACCATAGAACCCCAACATATATGCACCTGGGACCCTTTGGATATCGGAACTTTGGCGATCGACGATTTCACAATGTTGCATTTGGTTGCACCTTTTGAATTTTGTGATATTATAACCATAACATGGCCCGATCCACATGGAGAGGGGATGAGGGAGGGCCCATGCCTTTTTTTAATATAAAAAACCTGTATTAACACTTTCCACTGAATTTCATGATTTCACCACATAAAACACATCTTCTTGTCATTGCTCGCCTTGTGTCGATAACCCCCGACTCTCTGAGTTCTATGTGACTGTGACTTAGCCCCCACATCGGGGCTCCTCTCCTGACATTTTCTAATTAGTGGTTTCAACTTAGCATGCAACACGTATCCGTTGATCACCAAACGCTGACCACCCTTTATACTTATTGCTTGGTCCTTTGGCTCCTCAAGCGATTGCAGTCCAACCATCTTATCAGAGCCCCCACATAGGAGGTTTCCAATCAGGAGTTTCAACTTATGATGTGATCTGCCTCAACCTTGCAATCTCTGATCTCTGACTGCTGATGTCACCACGTGTCATCTTGAGAGTGATGACATGTGTCACACTGAAATGTTCCCTTCGGACCCCTGAAAATTTTGAATCCACATGACATGTGTCCACTGTACCGCCACATCATTGTTGATGTCATATTCCTCGTGGCATATCAGAACCAATCACGCACTGGAACATGTTAGCGTTTGAAATTTCACCTCAGACTGAGAAAGGCAAATCTCAAAGCTACATCAAACCATTCAGCCTCGTAGCTGGCCCTACGGGGCAGGAGAAGGCTCTCTTCGGTCTATCTTGTAAAATCTTCAATGGATGAGATGACCAATAAGGTAACACTGATATTAGGCTAGTAAACTGGTTAGAAGGATTGATTTTGAAATTTTTGGGTTTTTGGTGGCAAATTGAGGAAGTGGCAATTTTGGGTGCGGGGATTTGACACAGTTTCTACAGGGGGTTCTTTGGGGCGAGATAGGAGACCGTATTGATGCCTTAAGCTGAGGTGAATGGATGAGAAATACAGGTGAGGAGCTAAGGAGGGAAAACAATAACTTTGAATCCTCCCTAAACAGTAGAAAATATTGAAATTAAACAAACTTAAAAGCAGAGCATGACAGTCATGAATTCTTACTTTAACACTTCGTTTGTTTAATATGCAGAAGGAAAAGAAAGGAAATGATTCACATAACACACTTACAGGTACATAGAGAAACACACCATCAATACATGTAACCACAAGAATCCCAAAAAGGACTGCAAAACCCTGGTCTTCCTTAGCCAAAAATTGCAGAGATACAGTGAAATAATACAATGATAGCTTCTCCCTCAAGAGTCCAACCTTCCAACCCCTCAAAATGATTAAGAAAATACATAATATAGGCAAGCCAACCTCTTCCCTTGCCTCTAGGGGTCGAGCTCATCCTTCTAGGAGCTGTTTCAACAACTTCTAAACTAAGCACTACAAAATAGGCAATCAAAACAACTTGCCTCTATAAACTTGGAAATCAGTTCATGCATTCAATTTTTACCCTTTACACGAATGAATCTTCTAGAAGTGTTAAACAAGAGTAAAAGTGTCTTAGAGTTGCCATAATTACATCAAAGATAATCATTTTTTACCCCAAAAAATCAAACTGAAACCAAACTGCGTTTTCTGGGCTGAACTGGTGAAATTTGGCAAAATTTCCTCAAAAGGTCGCACACCTTTTCTCAAAGGGTCTCACACTTTTGCAGCTCTGTTTGGAGGCCTTCCCGTTATCAGAATTGGGTGCAGGATAGCTCGTTGGAAAGGTATGCGAGTATACTTTCCAACACAACTAGAATTTGGGAATTTGGAGGTCATTTTCCCTGTCAAAACTTAATTCTCCAAAAACTGGTTTCTGCAACTCAAAAAAGGGGCAGAAAGTCAAATTTTGCATGTATTTTGACCTTTTGGAGGCCCATAACTCGATGAAATTTCTTACTAATGGAAGAGAAAGTGTAAATTTTCATTCCAAATCCAAAAATGCTGAGTTTTTTCCAAACGGAGCTACGATGACAAAAGGTCTCGCCGGGGGCGAGACCCTTTGAGAAGCCAAAACCTGTAAATTTCCAAAAAATTCCAAAATTACCCAAAATTCTCAGACATTTTTGGGATTTGTGCTGTAGCTGATGCTAGTGAGTGTCATGATCTTTGAGGGATGCCTCCGCCAAGATATGGAGTGGATTGGTCCTTTTCTTCCGCCTAAGAGCCTCGGACCACCTTCTTTGGAACATTTTCATTCTAACCTTGCATACCTGCATCCTTGCCCAATAGTGAGTCTTCATGTTTCTCAACAGCTTGTTATTTTGATTGGCCTTAGCTAAGAGATTTTTCAAATGAGCATTATCCCAAATAAGCATAGATTCGCGATCTATGGGTCTCAAGTCACCGGGTCTCTTGCGAGCCAATTCCTGGTCATCACGAATCTTTTGTAGCTCATATAATTTGTGCTCATCCTCCAGTTGTTTGTTTCGCTGCTCTAAATAATTAATAATCCACTTCGCCATCAATAATTTCGTTTGCAGCGACTGAATCTCGGTGCTTTTCTCTCGGATGATATCCTTGAGCTCTAGGCTAGGAGAACCGGCATCAAGATCAATAACCGGATCGCCTGACAATCTCTCCTCAATCATGGGCTGTTTTCCCCTCTCTAGTACCTGTGCTGGTGAAGAAAGCGAGGCCCCTTCCACCTGATGTGGAGATAACCCTCGCTATGATGACGATGAAGGCGAGACCCCTTCCACCTGCTGTGGAGATAGTACTCGCCTGGCTGCTGCAAATACGGCCCTTGGGCCTCTTTGATAAGTGACCAAAGGAGTGGAACTAATATGTCGGGTGATGGGAGCATCAAGCTGCTGAGATGGCCCTCCCACCTCATGAATGACCTCCTGATGTGGCTGATGTGGCACTGTGAAAAACTCACGGGTGATGAACTCCTCCCATGAAATACCTTACTGAGTCAACTGATATGAGACTATAAGCTGAATCAAACCATAATGGTATAGGCTCCTGTCATGCTGAGCTAGGGTCTTCTTCTGCAACTTGGACACCATCCTCCGAATGTTTTGAAATAAATAAACCGGGATGTTCATCATCCTCACTCGGGTGAAATGCATCAAAAGGCGAATATGATAGGAATACACCTGCGTAAATCTGCCCTCACAAGTAAAATAACGCATAATAAGCTTCATGATGGGAGCATACTCACTCCGGAGAAATATGAATGGAAAAACACCTGTCAAAAATTCTACAGATGTTGGCCAGACATATGGCTCAAAATGAACAAAATCTAGCAATCTGCCCTTAGGCCACACTTCACCCACATTTGGTATCCCTGTAGCCTGTGAAATCACCTCCGGAGACAACACAAAATTCACCCCT